>CAUYPK010078402.1:0-12154 GCA_963574355.1 Loris lydekkerianus | reverse complement strand
ATAGGGATTGCGTTGAAATTATATATTGCTTTGGGTAGTATGGCCATTTTAACAATGTTGATTCTTCCCAGCCATGAGCATGGTATATTTTTCCATTTGTTAACATTTTCAGCTATTTCTTTTCTTAGAGTTTCATAGTTCTCTTTTAGTATAGCTTTCAATAGAAATTATTATAGTGGTCATTTTTATCTTAATTGTGGACTTGGGGGAAATAGTATTTTATCACTAAATATGATGTTTAATATAGGGTTTTACAGATATTCTAAGTTGCCGAGAGTTTTTTTTTTTTTTATCAATTTTTAAAATCTTTTTTAAGAACCAGCGTTTGACTTTATTTTCTTAATTGTACATTTATTTTCTACTTCATTGATTATGTTCTTTATTATTTGTTATTTTCTTCTATTCTCTTTGGGATTATTATACTGGTCTTTTTCTGGCTTTTTAAGGTGGAGGCTTAGATTGATTTTAAATTCTTCTTCTCTAGTGTAGTCCTTTAAAGCTATAAATTTTCCTTCAAGCACAGTTTTTGCTTCATCTTACAATTTTGATATGTCATCGTTTCAGTATTACTTTGGTCCAAATATTTTCTAAATCTATTGTGATTTTAAAACAATTTTTACCCATATTAGTATGCCATTTCCAAACATTTGGGGACTTTTCTAATTATCTGTCTTTCTGTTACTGATTTCTAGTGTAATTCTGTGGTCAAAGAATATACTTAGTTGGATTTTGATCCATCAAATTTATTGAGATACATTGTATAGTCTAGTACATGGTATGTTCTGGAAAATATTGTGTCCTGCTTGAAAGTCATGTGTTTTTGTTTTGCAATTATTGGTTGTAGTGTTCTGTATTTGTCATTTCAGATCAAACTGATTGTGTTGTTCCGCTGTTCTGTTTACCCTTACTTTTTTTTTTTCTACTGTCAGTTATTTAGTGTCCTGTCTCCAGTTACACTTCTGAATTTCTCTGTTTCTCCCTTTAGTTCTGTCATCTTTTACTTTAAATAATATTAAATAACAAATATATAGATAATTATTAGATGCATTAAATCTGGAACGTTTTATATATTTGTGCTGAAATGATTCCTTTGTCTTCGTAAATTATCTCTTTTTAGCTCTATTTTAATAATACCTTTTACTGAACGTCTACTTTGACGTTAATCTGGCCACCATAGCCTTCTTTTAGTGTTTACATGGTGTATCTTTTTCCTTTATATTTAATGATATGTCTTTTATAAATAGTGTATAATTCATCTTTTCTTCTCCTTAATTTGGTCTCAGATCATTTGTGTCACCATTTCTAGAACAATGCAACATGTTTACCATTTCCATTGCAGTTTATTTCTTTCTGGTTATTCTGTGCTTCCACATGTGAAAAACGCTGTGAAGAATATTTTGTAATGACACATTACCAAGAGCAATGTCTCCTTTCACAATTCCTAGCATTTGGTAGCCCTGTATTAGTCGGGCTCAGGAATATTCAAGAAACTTTCCCCGTGGCCACATTAAGTAGCCAGGTAAAGCCTTCATTTGAGTGATTCAAGGCTAACAGTAATGCTAGGATTGTGTTAGGAGAGGACTTTGGCTTCTCAAAGAAATCTTTCTTATATTTGCTCTTTATGTGGACACAGTTCCACAAACCAGAGTTTAAAAAGATTGACACGATGGGTGGAAATATGTGATAGGAGACCAGTTTTTTTAATAGAGTCTGAGTCTCATTTTATCGCCCTCGGTAGAGTGCTGTGGCGTCACACAACTCACAGCAACCTCCAACTCCTGGACTTAGGTGATTTTCTTGCCTCAGCCTCCCCGAGTAGCTGGGACACTACACGTGGCTATTTTTTTTGTTGCAGTTTGGCTGGGCCTGGGCCTGAACCCACCACCCTGGTATATGGGGCCGGTGCCCTACCCACTGAGCCATAGGCACCTCCCAGGAGACCAGTTTTTAAGCGGTAAGTTTGTTGGTGAAAAATTTTTATGTCATGATGACTTTTACTTATGTGGTCTTATAAATGCAGGCAAATGGACAGTGGGTATTTGGACTGCAAGGATCAAGGATAAAGCTTCCGGCTTAGTACTTGGCAAATAGCAAGTACTCAGTAAATAGTAGAGAAAAGCAGACATTTTTCATATTCTGAAGGCTGACTGCTAAGTTCTGTGTGAAAAGATACTGATAGTCATTTTCTTGTGTTTACTGTATGCTGCACTCTTTATGTGTTACATAACTGTGTCTTCATACCAGCAACATGTTACCTGGGTTTAGATGGACAAAGTGAGATGCAGAGAGATGTTTTTTGTAGAATTAGGCCAATATCCAGTCAACCACTGCAGTGGTAGTAGAAGCTGAGAATTCTTGGGGGGGTCTATAAAAAGGACACTTAGACTTGAGGGACCAGGGAAGAAGGCTTCCCAGAAGAAGTGATACTGGAGACTTGAAGAATAAATAGGTGTTAACAGGTAAAGGATGCACCAAGCATTAGAGGGAGGGGAGAGCCAACTAAGAAGAGGCGATATTGAGCTAAGAGATGAGAACAGGAGGCTGGCGTGTCAAAGGATGCCACAGAACCTGGGGGAAAGGGGAGGGATGAGATGAGAGGTAAGCAAGACCCAGACCATTTAGATTCTTGAAAGCTATTTTAAGGAGATTTGGACTTCACTCTGTGGGCATTGTGAAACTATTATAGGCTTTATGCAAGGAAATAACATGATTGGATTTCTGTCCTAGGAAGATTATTCTTGCTGTAATATGGGGAGTGTCCCAGAGCAGAGCAAGTGAGAGCAGTCCAGGCTGCTGTTAGTAATCCAGGAAATAGTTTATGTGGCTCTAGCCAGGATGATTGATGGACATAGAAAGTTCGGGAAGTATTTAGTAGGAAAGCCCATGTGAAGTTGTTCTGGATGAAATAAGGACGGAAGGCTCACCTGACTGCCCCTCAGCCTGTGCTGCCCATATCCCTGGGGCCACGACCCGAGGAACCACCTGCTGTGGTTTCTGGGTGCAGAGCTATGGCTGCATCTCCCTTCACCCTTGGCTTCTGACACTGTGAACGGGGGGCCTTGGGTCTCCTTTGGGGTCTTCTGCCACACGTTGGTCTTACCATTCTCAGTCTCGATTCCACGGATCTTCCTCCTGTTCTCACCAGGAAGGTTGGGCCCCCGGGTTTCTCCCTGGGAATGTCATTTTGCCCTGTGGTTTCAGTTATCCCCTGTAAGTTGAGAGCCCCAGCCGGCTTAACTAGCCTGCGAGCCAGTGGTCCACTTGACATCTCCTCTTAGATGCTCCACGAGTTCCTAAAACTGAGAACTTGCCTATTCTCTGCCATCCCCCTTTGCCCCTTCTCCCTTTCTGGGTTGAAAGCTTTTTATTCCTTTACTTTCCTGATTCAGTTGACATTCAGTTAACAACCATTTGCATATTTTTTCCTTGCTCAAAGCAAGTCCCTTTCTCCCTAATTTTGCACCAACAACAGTGACTGGCACCTGGCAGGCCCAATAAACACTTGCTGAATGACTGTCTCCCAGGGCAGTCCTGGCACTTAGGGGACCCCCAGCAAGTGTTAATGATAAGGCTCCACTTATGGACGGCCCACTGTGCTTGGTGTCCCTTGTCTCCAACTTGGAGGAAAGAAAATGCGGCTTCTGCATTCCAAGGCTTTGCCCTGGACCTTGGGGAGAGAAGGAAGGGATGAACAGTTACTGAGCTCTGCGGTGTGCCAGGTCTCTATCACCAGGACCACATTGAGTCTCTACAGTAACCGCTCGGTCCTCTCATGTTACATCCAGAAAAATCGAGGTTCACATAGGCCATACGTAGTGTAACTTGCCTGAGATCACGTAGCCAGTACTCGACTGGATTTGGACTTCCTAGGACACTCTGATGAATGCACAGTTAGCTTTTTATCTGCCATCATCATTCACTAAACTGTGAGCTTGAGAGCAGGGAGTGTGTTTTATGCTTCAGGGTCTGGCACAGAATACATGCTTAAGAAATGCCAGTGGGACGAACAGCATTTTGGAAAAGGTGAGTGGAATGGTGAACTAGGAATCAATAATCTGCCTTCCGCTTCCACTTCCTTGTAAGTCTTTCATTAAGTTGGTTCTCTGCCTTCTTCCTTCTCAAGTTTGTTAGGGAGAGAATATGTCTTGCCTCCAGCTCCTGATAGATTGGAGGTGAGTTAATTAGATAGGCTGGCAAAGCTTTCTGAGTACTCAGCATAGCAGTGTGTGAACTCAGGGCCTTCTTCTAATGTGCTGGGCTGAACGCAGTGCCCTGCTCTCCGTGGGCAGTGAGCGGTAGCTACTGGGCAACTGGGCTGGTTGGGAGATGGCCGTGGTCCGTGTCTGCTGGTTTGTTCAGACACATTCGCTCACTGCTGAGGTGGAGGGTAAAGCCCCAGAGGCAGGTGTACTTTCCCGCTCCTGCCTACTTGGGTCTTGAACTCTCCTTCAGTGGAGGATATGTGCATCTCCTGGACAGATTGCTGGTTCTCTATTTCAGAGGCTCCTGGATGATCCTCGACTCCAAGAAAATTCTGATTGTTGCCACCCTGTCTCTATGTATTTCTCAGCCTTACCAAGAGTTTATGTCCTGACCACCTCAGAGGCCTCAGCACTTGAGCTCCTTGTGGGGCTGCGGGGGAGACTGGCCTGAGGTTTGGGTGCAGGGTTCCTGCTGCCCAGTTCTGGTGTCTTCCCACTGCTTTTAGTGCCAACCTCCATGCACCTGCCATTTGTCCTGACCAGGGGTGCCTAAGTGCCTGGCATCAGTTGAGATTCCTTGGTTGAAAACAATACACTCCAGCTCTGGCTAACTTAGATAAAAGGGAATATGTCAGAAGGACATTGAGGGATACTGGAACTGACAGGCAGCTGGCAGATGAGGACTGGACAGAGGCCACTCTGGAGTCTGGGAAGCAGGTTCTGCGTTGCAGGCCTGTCCTGTTGGATGGGACAGGATGCAGCCACTTCACCTCTGTGTCTCTGCTCAAAGCTGTCCTCACGGTGGGGCATGAGATCTTTGGTGTGAAGAAGGGACATTCTGTCTGGGCAGGGGAATGCATAATTGACCTGGGAACATTTTAAGTGTTTTTTCCAGTCCCCCTCCAGCCCGGGCCCTGTCTGGCTCTCAGGAGATGCCCTCCTTGAAGCCTCGCTAGCACCTCTGCCCCCAGGAACCAGCACTGTCTGTACCCCCAGCAGCACCCCCAGTCCATCCAGCTGTCAATTGTTGTGTTCTCCATTTTGTCTTCATTAGTCTAGCTAGGAAATTATCAATTTTGTTGATGTTTTCAAAGAACTAACTTTGGACTTTGTTGATTTTTTTCCCTATTATTTGTCTATTTCATTGATTTCTGCTCTTATTTTTATTACTTCTTTTCTTTTTACTTTGTGTTTAATTAGCTGGGGTTTGTTTGAAGCTTCTTACAGTGGAACTATAAATCATAGATTGGGCACCTTCTCTTCTAACATAGGGGTTTAAAGCTGCCAGGTTCCCTTTAATGACCATGTTTAGTGTACTCTACCAATGTTGCTTTCCATGTTTAGTTCAGGCATCAGCCAGGACTCTGGACGGAGGTTTGTATGCAGGACTCCGTGCTCCCCTTCCTGTGGCGCTCCCCTTGCTCTGGGTGCATGTGAGCTCAGACCCCTGTTTTCTATTTGATTTCTGTGCTCTCACTATTGCCCAATGGGGGTCTGTTTTTAGGTAAAACCCATTAAAACAGTAAACGTACCCAGTACTGTACCCTCCTTCCACGTGTCAAGTTTTCCTCCAACTTCTTGCTTTCTGTTATTCTCCAGAGCCTTAAGACGATTTAGAAAGTATTTTTTGTCCAGAATTTATTATTTATTTTCATCAGGAGGTGTTATGGACTGAATGTTGTGTCCTCCCACAATTCACATGTTGATGGTGAGTGGTGAGCAGGTGCAGATGAGGCCGTGAGGGTGGGTCTCTGTGATGAGATGAGGATCCTTGTAAGAAGAGGAAGAATCTGGAGCTCTCGCTTACACACACTGTCCTATGAGCACAGAGCAAGAACGTGGCTGTCTGGAGAGCCCTTGCCAGACACCCTCTGTGCTAATACCTTGACTTTGGACGTTCCAGTCTCCAGGATTGTGATAAGTAAACGTTTCTTGTTTAAGCCACCCAGTCCATGGGGTTTGTTGTAGTGTCCTGGACTAAGAAAGGAGGGGGTTTTTTTGTTGTTGTTTGTTTGTTTTTTTGTATTAAGTCATATGTGCATAGATCATGAATACTTTTATGCCTTTGTGGGATTCAATGTGTTGATTATTTGTACAAATTGGAGTGTTTACATCCGACTAATTAACATAGCTTTCACCTCATTTTACTTAATCACAGTGTTAAGACATTTGTGTTCTATACTTGATAGATTTGAATTGTACCCTTGCAATATGCTCCATAGGTGAGGTCCCACCATTAACCCTCCTGTTATCAAACCACCTCCTCCCTTACTATCTCCCGCCCTTTCCCTCCTTCATCCTGGGTTACAGTTGTGATTCACCTCTCATATGAAAGTATGAGTGATTATAATTTTTTATAGTAGTATTGAATACATTGGATATTTTTTCCCTTCCTGAGATACTTTACTAAGAAGAATATTTTCCAGATCCATCCATGTAAACATAAAAGAGGTAAAGTCTCCATCCTTTTTTAATGCTACATAGTATTCCATGGTATACATATACCATAATTTATTAATCCATTCATGGGTTGATGGGCACTTGGGCTTCTTCCAAGACTTGGCAATTATGAATTGATCTGCAGTGAACAATCTGGTGCAAATATCTTTGTTGCCAAGTGATTTTTGTTCTTTTGGATATACATCTAGTAGAGGAATTGCAAGATCAAACGGAAGGTCTACATTTAGATCCCTGAGTGTTCTCCAAACTTCTTTCCAAAAGGAACGTACTAGCTTGCATTCCCACCAGCAGTGCAGAAGTGTTCCCTTTTGATAAGAGCGGTTCTGTCATATGGGAAGTAGGCACCCCACTGTTGTACTAGTGTTATGCCACCTCATTTCATCAGTTGCCATTGGTCTCCAATTAGATGATGAGGACTAGAAGGAGGCTTCTTGGTCTTGTACCTCTTTATAGCCTCTGGTCTGTCATCCCAAGGCTTCAGCTGCCTTGCTCTCCATACCTCAAGAGACCTACATGCCCAGCTGCCTCCTGGAGGCCCCTCGTTGGAGACCCACAGGTGCCATGTGGGCAGCATCTTCACCATGGAACTTGCTTTCTTCCTCAACGGTGTCCTGTGAACCTTTCTATGATGTGGAAACATTCTTCCTTCTCTCTAATCCCGCTTCATAAAGGAGCCTCGTCATGGCCACTGCCTTGGTTCCTGGCCTCAGCTTCTTTTGTCTAAATCATGTATGGGCTGCATGGTTTTCTTACCCTTTTCTCTGTGCAGTCTGCTGTTAACATGGACAGAGATCAACCTTAGGAAGTGTGCATGTTGTGTTAAGGCCTCATTAAAACTGTGAGCCACTACTGTAATCACCTAGAGGTTAGAGTCCAGATCTTTGACCGTGGAATTCGAGCTCCTTTGGGCGTTGTCCCTGCCTGCCTTCTCTGGCCTGATCCTCTGTTGTTCCTGCTTTCACTCTGGGCTCCAGTGGGATTATACCACACTGCCTGTGTGCGCCTGGCCTGCTGAGGCACCATGCACTGTGCGCTTCCCCAGCTCTCTGCTGCTGGGAGGGCTATCAGCCTCTAGCTAGAACATCATCTTCTCTCCCAGCCTCCTTGATCCTTCCAGCACTCAGTTGGGCAGTTGCTCCTCTTTAGATACCTCTGCGATAATACTTTAAGTGCTATTTTGCAATTCATTGTATGTCTTCTTCCTAATTTCAGAGATGAGTGGGACCCTTCTCTCATTTATATCTGTGCCCCTAGCACTTCATACAGAGCAAGGCTCAGCAGGACATGTTAAAACAACAGAGTTTCTCCTGGGGCCATGGTGGTTAGCCTTGGGTTGGTGCATAGTATTATTGATGGGATTACTCTTGGACTCAGAGGATGTGACCTGTGTCTACCAAGCTGGGAAATTGGTCCGTATTCAGTAGGTGCACTTCAGACCCATTCCAAATCTTTATGCAAGAGAGCAGATTCTTTTACCAATCCTGAGAAAGTTTAACCATCTTTTATCCTCCACTCCTGCCATCAAAAAGGAGAAGAATGTGTTTCGTTTAATTTCCAGATGAGGCAATGCTGTTGACTTTAGGCAAGTGTGGAGCGTATCATATGCATGCTGAGCAGTATGAGGGACTCACTCTGTGAGGGTTGGAACTATCACTGTTTTGAGACCTTCCTGCAGAATGAGATAAAAAATAGGTACATGCATTTCAAAGTAGTATAAAAATATTTGGCTAAAATAGGTGTTGTTTAAAGAAGAGAGCAAAAGGCCAGGCATGGTGGCTCATGCGTGTAATCCCAGCTTGTTGCGAGGCTGATGCAGGAGGATTGCTTGAAGCCACGAGCTCATGACCAGTCAGGACAATCTAGCAAGATCCTGTCTGTAAAAGGAATAAAAAAAAAAAAAAGAAAAAGCTGAGTGTGATAGCATACACCTGTATGTGGTAGCATACACTTGTGGGAGGCTGAGGTGGGAAGATCACTTAAGCCCAGGAGTTCCAGGCTGTAGTTAGCTGTGATCAGGCCAATGCACTCTAGCCTGGATGTCAGAGCAAGACTTAAAAAAAAAAAAAAAAAAAAAATTGAACAAGAGAAAAAAAGGACTTAATGGTTATTGAGCTCTTAAGAGTTACCAGAAGCTTTTTTCTCTTGATTCTCTTTTTCCTTACCTCAGTGCTGATAGAGAAACTGAGGCTCAGAGAGGTGAGGCACTTCTCTCAAGCCTACTCCACTTAGTGAGGCTCAGCTCTGGGATTCAAACTAGGTCTCTCAGACACTAAGTGCCTAAGGAAGTATTAGCGTATCTGAGGGCTGCAGGTATTTGAATGGACACTTCCTGTCTTCCCCCTTTCCTGACACTGTCCCTTCTCTAATTCTAGGGTAGCCTTATCTGCTGACAGGGAGGGGTCTGGAACGCCAGTCTTCTCAGCCCAGCCGTTACAGAGCATCTCTGCCCGTGAGCACACGGCGCACCGTCCCTGGCATCACTGCAGCGTCACACTTGGCACTAGCTGCCCCGTAGCTGCTTCTGAACATGTGTGGAGTAGACAGTGAGAGCTGGCAGGACTCTCTTGAACAAATGTGCTCCTAGTTTCCTGCTCAAACACCTAGGTACTTTGGCGATGTCCCCAGGGCCCACTTTACAAAGGAAGAATGGTGTATGCTTTCTTGCCTCTGCCAGGAGGAGGTTATGGGCTGACTTTGGTTCTTGGAACAGCTGCCACCCTCATGCTTCAGTGTGTTTTACTTGTTCCGTCTTCTCTGTGGCATTCTTGGAAATAGAACTCAGATAGAGAAGGGGAGAGTCCTGGTGTGGGGCTAAAAATTGTCAGAGCCAGCAGAGTTTGGGCCACTGTGCCACTTCTCAGAGGAAAGAGGACCATGAGAGGGGCAGTTCTCCCCCAGACCAGGTCCACTGATGTGAGAAGGCTGGGGACAAGTTCTCCCCCGGCTGAGGTCTACTGATGTGAGAAGGCTGGGGACAAGTTCTCCCCCGGACGAGGTCTACTGATGTGAGAAGGCTGGGGACAAGTCCTCCCCCACACGAGGTCTACTGATGTGAGAAGGCTTGGGACAAGTTCTCCCCCAGACCAGGTCTACTGATGTGAGAAGGCTGGGGACAAGTCCTCCCCCGGACCAGGTCTACTGATGTGAGAAGGCTGGGGACAAGTCCTCCTCTGGACCAGGTCTACTGATGTGAGAAGGCTTGGGACAAGTCCTCCCCCAGACCAGGTCTACTGATGTGAGAAGGCTGGGGACAAGTCCTCCCCCAGACGAGGTCTACTGATGTGGCCCATTAGCATTGTGCCTTCCTGGCTCTCATGTGGGTCTATGGCTTGCAGATCCAGTCCTCACGTTGTGCTCACAGTACCCATAGGAAACTCCCTTGGGGTGCAATGGGAAGTGATCATTCCCTCTCGGGCACACACATGTGCACACACATGCATACACACATATGTGTGCATGTACACATGGACGTGCATGTGTGCACACGCTACACATGCCTTTCAGACCTCTAAGCAGAGTCAAAACCCTGTACTCCAATTGTTAGTTAAGGACTCACACTGGGGAGCGAGTTTCTTCCCCAGGTTGGGGTAGGCATTGTATTCTGCCCCTTTCGGGACACTTTGCCTTCTTACTTAGCCTGGGTACAGAAATTTGGCTCCCTTAAAGGTAGAAGATTTGCCACTGTTAGTGAGATGCATACACGTGTTTCCTAGGGAAAGGGTTTCTAAGCAATGTTTGGGACAGCAGCATCTTTGTTAGGATCTTCTACGTAGTGCCCTGCATATGGCATTTTCTTTGAAAAAGACCTGTTGAGAAGCAGCACAGTGAGTAGAAAGAACATGGTTCTTCATAGTCATAGGGACCTGAGTCCAAGTCCAGTCAGGCCATCCTAAGTTCAGGGACCTCATTCAGCATCCACTCAATAAAAAATGGTTATAATAAGGTTGTGTGTTTGTTGGAGAATAAATGTTACAGCATTGTGTTAGGTGGCCTGCTTTATGCTTTTGTTATAATTACCTATGACATTATTTAATTATCTACCATATGCATGAAGTAATTAATGCAATTTGAAAGTATCAATTGTGCTGCACATACATTTGTGCAGCACATGTTACAAGGTTCCATCCAGGCACATACAGGCCACAGGGTGCCTCACGAAGCTCCTGTATTTGCAGAGGATCAATAGCTGTAGATCAGTTTGCATAACGATAAATTAGAATAATTACAATATATATTTAAGTGCCGTGGGAGTACAGATGGAGGATATAGTTCTTTGTGGATGGAGTGAGAAGAAAAAAATGTCAGTGAGGAATTTTTATTGTAGCCATAGAAACCAGCTCTGGCGTCATAAGCAAAGAGGCAATTGACTGGGCCATGGGCTGGAGGTGCAGGGCTGTAGGGCCAGGCTTGGGGAGTGGACTGGAGGCAGGGGCTCTTTAGAGGCCCTGGGTCATGGTCCTGCCAGGTGGGTCTTCCTCACCCCACTGCTGCTGCTGACCCTGTGGTCTCTGTCACACCACTGTCCCTTTGTCCCTCCCTTCTGTGTCACCTACTCAGGATTCAGTTTCATGGGAAGAGGACTGACGGGGCCACAGTTGGTTGCCTACCCCTGACTAGTACAGGCAAGGAAGGCACACATACCTGGCTCCACATACAAAGAGGACAGCGTCCTACTTTGAAATGGAACAGTACCTCTGCCAAGAATCCGGCACTGGACTTAACGTGGTACTGAAGGAAGGAGGGGTGGGTACCTCTGCCAAGACCCCGACACTGGACTTAACATGGGACTGAGGGAAGGCGGGGTGGGTACCTCTGCCAAGACTCTGGCACTGGACTTAACATGGTACTGAAGGAAGGTGGGGTGGGTACCTCTGCCAAGACCCTGGCATTGGACTTTACATGGTACTGAAGGAAGGTGGGGTGGGTACCTCTGCCAAGACTCCGGCACATGGTACTGAGGGATGGAGGGGTGGGTACCTCTGCCAAGAATCCGGCACTGGACTTAACATGGTACTGAAGGAAGGTGGGGTGGGTACCTCTGCCAAGACTCCGGCACTGGACTTAACATGGTACTGAGGGAAGGAGGGGTGGGTACCTCTGCCAAGACTCTGGTACTGGACTTAACATGGTACTGAAGGAAGGCGGGGTGGGTACCTCTTCCAAGAATCTGGCACTGGACTTAACATGGTACTGAAGGAAGGCGGGGTGGGTACCTCTGCCAAGACTCCGGCACTGGACTTAACATGGTACTGAGGGAAGGCGGGGTGGATACCTCTGCCAAGACCCCGGCACTGGACTTAACATGGTACTGAAGGAAGGTGGGGTGGGAACCTCTGCCAAGACTCTGGCACTGGACTTAACATGGTACTGAGTGAAGGAGGGGTGGGTACCTCTGCCAAGACTCTGGGACTGGACTTAACATGGTACTGAGGGAAGGAGGGGATGTTACCGCTGGAATGACTGTGTGACTGGCGGTCTGTTGGTCTGGGGGG
>CAUYPK010078396.1:0-128350 GCA_963574355.1 Loris lydekkerianus | reverse complement strand
TGTATCCCCATGACGGGTAAGACTGAAACTGCAAGAGCAGGCAACCTAAGACAGGGGCTATGTTTTTCCACCATACAAAAAACAAAAGAGGGAATTATTGGGCCCTGCCATGTGCCTGAGGCCCAGTGCAACTTCCCGAGCCAGACTAGAAGTAGATCCATCAAGCAACTTCGGCACAGCAACGACTCAGCAAGGCCCAGCCTGAAACGGCCTCTACCTAGATACAGCCAATGTGGTACCATGCCACTGGCCTGACCCTGTCATGCACCTCTTCCCCCGCCTTCTTTCCCTGCCCCTTCTCCACAAAAAATAAATAAATAAATAAATAAATAAATAAATAACTTCATTGATGAGTTTAGGAAGCTCTAAAGGAGTGGCATAATAAATTTGAGGGTTGGCTAGTTCATGCCTGTAAGGAAGCTTAGCAGAGAAGATCACTTGAAGCCAGGAGTTTAAGACCAGCCTGGGCACACATGGTGAGACTCTGTCACTTAATAAAATTAAAAATTAGCTGGGTATGGTGGAGCACTCCCGTAGTCCCAGCTACTCAGGAGGCTAAGGCAGTAGGATCACTTGAGTCAGAGCATGAGATCCTCCAACCCACCTGCAGGATCTGGCCTTGGACTGACTTCTTCCGCAGTGGAAGAGGTGGTAATAGCCTCAAGGTTAACCTTTAATTCAGTTCTGGTCAGGGCTGATGCTTCCTACTGTCTCTCCCTGCCTATTGTTCTTCTCTGTAAGTTTTCCCCTCTGTTTCTGCCCACATTATAGAGCTGAGTACAAGTTTTCAATTTTGATAAACTTTCTAGTTACATACTCCCTTCGGGTTAAAATAAGCAGTTTTCACTCTAACAGAAAACCCCATCCACCTCAAGCAAACTTTCTTCTTACATGGAAAGCCCACCCGTAGCTATACGCTGGCTTTTGTTTGGCTAGCTGATTTTACCCCTAGTGTAGTCTCGAAATCTTTGAGCCCCATTCAGGTGGCATTTCAGTCAGACAGACAGAAATGGAAAAGGGGAGTAAGTGGAATAAATGGACCCAAGTGCTCGAAGAGGGAAAGGGAAATCTGATCACTGTGCGTAAGCTCGCCTCCAAGGACACTGAAGGGTCAGGGTAAGCTTTTCTGGATACCTGCCGCGTGTGACATCATTCTGGAGATCAGGGACTATACAAGGAAAAGAGCAAGAGGGCAGAGCAGAAGGGACACAGAGGACAAACAAGCTTAAATCAGGGACAGACACAAAAGCAAGGCATCAGCAGGCTCCAGGGATCATGAGTTAGCAGCCTGTGAAGTCCTAGGAGTGGTTCTGTGTCTCTGATTTCTGTCCGGACACAGAAATTCTGGAGTTGGGCGGCACTTGTCCTTTTGTAGTGCTGCTATGACCTACTCCCACTCCCTTCCTAGATACCAACGAACTCAAAGGAAAACTAATAAAAAGTAGGCAGTGATTTGGAGGAAGAAATGTTCTCTTTATAGACTCGCAGAGTTACATGCTCTCTGAGTGCTATTATTTTGCCCAGTGAAAAGTTGCTAAACTGAGTGCTCAGCTTCTTTAACAAGGAAGGATTGCTCTGATTGCTCACACCTACAATAAAACTACCATATATACTTGAGTATAAGCCGAGTTTTTCGTCACAAAATTGGTGCCGAAAATCCCGAACTCGGCACAAATTTTGTGCCGAAAAAACTCAGCTTATACTCGAGTATATACGGTAAATAAAATGCCTGATGCTTTGGCAGTGTATGTTACTCTTTTCTATAAAGCCCGTGAGAAGAGATGTTGAAAAGTTAATACGCAATCTGCAGAGATCAGAATTTCACAGAAACACTATGAAGGGCGTAATGGCTCTTCCACATGCCTGCCTTTAAGAAGTTGCTGCCTCCATTCCAGCTAACCATCAGTGCCAACATTTTAAATAATCAAACCACATAAACAACAGTCCCAAGTTATCATTGCTGTTAGCCATAGGACACTTTGGTAGGTTTTAGTTTTAGGGGAAGAACTGTTCTCCAAAATCCTCCCAAAGCCACAGAGTTCAGAAGTTATTGAACAGATGAAGTAAATTTGATTTGTCTTAATTACCAGGGTACATTTTCCATAGGAAATTGTTGGGCCATGTCTGTTGGCAGACATGACGGATTCTTCAGTTTTTCAGTAAAGTGGGAGAGAAAAGGGCTGAGAAGAGTGGTGATTAAAGGGCTTCTATTGTGTGTGTGATCCTGTGTCCATCCACATTGCCCGACCAGTTCATTAGGAAGAACCCAGACCATCAAGGGCTTATCGGGATGTGTGCCAAAAACAGTTCATCTGGAAATGGCAGATACAGATGGATTTCAAAGAAAAATGGTTTACTGGGACAGTTTTACTTGCTAGGGAACTGACCTAGGTTTGAGTTTTATTTTAGCTCTGCTATCATAGGATTGTATCATTTTAGGGTTGGTAGAGACTTAGGAGATTGATAATCCATGCTTTCTGGCTCTGCCAGCAGTGGTGTAAGACTTACTGTTTAAACCATATTTTGTCAGTTGCTCTATTCATGGAACTAAAGGTAATCATAGTGGTTTACAAAGTGTTTTGCTCCGGATAGGAAAGGCTGTTCTTAATATTTTTCTTTTAGTTCAATAAGAGCCTAAAAGGCAGGAGAGTTTTCAGAAGGAAGAATAAATGGAAATTATGTTTAGGAAATGGACTAGGTGGGTACTGATTCAGCTGGACACCAATATCAACACATTTTATCTTAGGAGTGGGGGTTAGTAAGAGAGGGAGCCTCTAAAACAGAGCCCAGGCTGGATTTGAACCCACTAGCCCCAGTGTATGTGGCCGGCATCCTAACCACTGAGCTAAGGGCATTGAGCATACAGTGTGTCTTTTATTAACATTTATCTTGAATCATGGTTGGGTGGAAGAGATACAGTAGAAAGAAACCTCTCACCAGTGTGTGATGCCCCATGATCTCATTAATGTACACAGCTATGATTTAATAAAAAAAAAAAAAAGAAAAGAAAGAAACCTTCCTCGACCACTTAAGATAGTATGAAAATCGGTGTGCCGTGAGAGGATCTTAGATGTGCTGTGAAAATTTATGAAGATCATTAAATTATTTCAAAAGAAATTAAAAGCACAGTAAGTATATTCCTTTCTTGATTCTTTTTTTGAACAACATAATTTAAGTGTGCCATGGAAGTTTAACTATAGGTTCAAGTGTGCCATGAGATTAAAGAAAAGGTTGGAAAATGCTGCTCTAAAGAAAGAGATGAAGTTTGTGTTAACAGATCTCTCTGTTACTTCACTTGACAAAGACACTTATGGTTCCCCACAAAAAGCTCCCCTTCCCTGTGCATGTATATGACCACAGCCCACTGCAGCTGCTGGCCAGGCTGTACCGCCTTTGGAGCTGCACCCAGGTACCCCATGTGGCTCTCTGTATACAAGAACATCAAACCCAGGTGTGGAGCCAGATTTTCCCATCAGCAAAACAGCTTCTGGATGGTGCATTACTGTGGGCCATTTTTTGAGCTTCTGCAGTGTAGATAAAAACCTGGCTAAGTCATAAAAACAGGCAGGAGGAGTTCAGCATTCATTCTAAAAGGAAAGCATAGTCTTCTGACATTCTGCTTTTGGATTAATGTGTGACCATTTAGAATTTCTAACCAGAACTACTTTACAGATTGCGAATCTCTGCCTTATTTTCCCTGGATTAAACATTCTAACACCAAACTGTACTCCACCCGTGTCCATGTGTAAAGCTTTTCCAGTAACTATCATCTGGTTTCAGATATCATGATTTTTAGTCAAGGCAAATGATGGAAAATGCTACTAAAATAAGTGATTGCCATGTATCTCCTAGTATTGGAACATGGCTACAGTAATTCTTTCAGAAGCTATTACTCGTCTTCTAATTATATGAACTTCAGAATCTCAATGGGGAATGTTAACAGCTATGGTTCAGAGTTTACCTATTTTAGAAATTCAGTTTGACTATATACTTTGATTAAAATTTCTCCCACGCACTGAAATATAAGTAGGGTTATTCTTTATAGTTAAATATGAGTAAAAACCACTTGATGGCTGCATCTTATATATACTTCCTCTATTTTACAGTGTGCCTTTTTTTTTTTTTTTTTTTTTTTTTTGAGGCAGAGTCTCACTATGTTGGCCTCGGTAGAGTGCTGTAGCATCACAGCTCACAGCAACCTCAAACTCTTGGGCTTAAGCAAATTCTCTTGCCTCAGCCTCCCAAGTAGCTGGGACTACAGGCACCTGCCACAATACCTGGCTATTTTTTTATTGTAGTTGTCATTCTTGTTTAGCAGGCCCAGGCTGGGTTTGAACCCGCCAGCCCTGGTGCATGTGGCTGGCACCCTAACCACTGAGCAAGGGCGCTGAGCCTACAGTGTGTTTTTTATTAGCATTCATCTTGGATCATGGTTGGGTGGAAGACATGCAGTAGAACGAAAACTTCCTTGACCACTTAAGATAGTATGAAAAAAGCTTACATCAAAAAAGCCAACAAACCTTAATTGGTGAACTGTAATTTTGTTTTTCAGGCTGTAGCCACTCTGAGTAGTAACTCTGAGCACTACATGTATTTCGCCTACTGGAATTGCTTCACATGGATTTGCTTAGAAAGAACAACACTGGTTTCTTTTCCTTTTCTTGCTAGCCTGCCCCTTTCATCTTATTCTTTACTGTTAAGTTCTACTGTCAAGTGTTCCATGAATCTTTCTCTCCTTCTTCTAAAACACAGAGCGTGGGTGTACGTCCTATGCTAGGTATGGTCCTTTGTGCTCTACAATTACTTCACAGGCATCAGTTGTGTTTTCCCAAAGACTTTTAGGCTTCAGAAATATCATGTTTATTAACATAATTTACTTCATCTTCTTAACTCATTACTTTACTGGGAGTTTCAACACATAATTTTAATATTTCAGCTGAAAATATGTTTTGCCCATTAAACAGACACATTAATTTCTGATATACCTCCATTAAGAGAGGTGTGGGATGCATTCACAGGCTCACCGAGGAGTAAGATCTATTGAACTACTTGACCACTACAAGGTTTCATATATGTAAACTACACAGTTTTTATCAGACACTGTTACATCCATGTATATTACTATTTTTTCCCCCAATGGCAAAATGTTCTTTACTTCAAACTACTGATTGACAGTTTTAAACCGTGAGCCATTAGTTGGGGCCTACCAGTATAAATCTGGCTAAATTATATATATGATAATTAATGGTCTTGATATCCTACTGGACTTCATTAGATGATACCAAAACTCTAAAAATAGCTTTAAGTAAGCCAAATATAGACAAACTGAAATACCTCAAACTAGTCAGTGGTAAAATGTAGTACGGGATCCTGATTTTAGGATCAAGTTTAGGGGGCCCTAAACTTGATTTATTATAATATTGCTTTTTCCCAAAGAGAAATTTAGGTCTTCCTTAGGCTTTGTTAGTGGCAAGGTCTGGGTAGGTTTTAGGGGCCTCCATGGAAGGCTTACTCGAGGACAGGAGAGAAAAGCAACACATGTGTGATGAGGATGGACTAACGCAGTCGGTCGTGCTGTCCTCCAGTCTGAGCCAACTCCAGAAGCAGGATGAGTCCTAAAACAATTACCACCAGAAGCTACATGTGGCCCCTGACCTGGGATTACAGAATAAGTTGCAGCTCATTCCAAGGATGCTTTTTCTTCCCCATCTCCTTCACCAATTAGGTCAGATGTCCAAAGGGCAGTCTTGCCAAGACATTAATAAAAATAGTATTTCCTAAGTCTCTTTAAACTCCAATTTTGTTTTTCATTTGAGTTTATAATAAAATTATATACTTCATGGGTAAAAAAAAATAACTATAATGAAGGAGTAAGTCACTGGCCAGTCATCACCCACTTCAGGCTGTCCCAACTCCTGATCTGGCTCACCAGGGCTCCTCCAACCTGGCTTCTCCCTCTCTCTGCTGCTCCTGCCTCTGGTCACTTTTCACCACATGCACTGGGGAAAATTGCCTATGGTCTGTGGCCCTCAGCCATGCCACCTGACATCCCTACCAGCCCCAGTCCAGCTGTCACCTCTAGGGAGATTCTCCTCATTTCCCCAAACTTGGAGTGTCACCACCCTGAGCTTCCGTGGCACTGTGGGCGTGCTTCTGTCAGTGCTCTGGTCCCTTGTGCAGAACACCTGGTAATTAGCTGCCTGCCTCCCTCTAGCCTCCAGCTCAAGTGCAGCAACCCTCTTTATTCACGTTATGGCCATAGCACCAAGCCTACCACTGGACACGTTGTTGGCATTTCACAAATGTTAGTTGAATAGAAAGGCAAACCTTTCACAAACAAATCGGGTTTAAAATGTCACTAGAATAACTATGTTCCACAGTCAGATCTGAGGACAGCTCAATTCTGAAAAGTAACACAATGAACATTTAGAAATTGGGCACTTTTTAGTGAAGGTGTTATACTGTGCAGTGAAATAAAACGGAGGAAAATAAAGAGAAAACCATCTGTGTCTTTTTTTTTTTTTTTTGAGACAGAGTTTTACTTTGTCGCTCTCGATAGAGTGCTGTGATGTCATAGCTCACAGCAACCTCCAGCTCTTGGGCTTAAGGAATTCTCTTGCCTTAGCCTCCTGAGTAACTAGGACTAAAAGCCATCTGTGTTTTATAAACAAAAATCCCCCTGTTAATAAGTCTAAGTTAAATGACTTTTTCTCTTTTTCCTTTTCCTTAAAATATATTAAAAAAATGTTTTGTGGTAAAACATCTTGCTAAGGAAACAGAACCAAGAACATCAAATGGGCTTTTACTGAAATAAATGTTTATTTTGGTGACCTTGAATATTTTAAGAAAATTAGGAGTTGTGAAATTTTCCATGTTATATCTCAAAATAGAAAAGTTTAAAGAAAAGAATAGTTGTGGAAGAAGTGTTATTTTTGCAATACAGGACTAAAGCTTATATGTGTATATGGTAAACCATCTATCATGAATTAGATGCTTCCTTTGCCATAAAAAGGAAAGTCTCCCTATTGTCAGAAGCAAAATAGGTTCTTTTGAGTGTCACTATCAGTACCCAATTCTACTCAATCAATTGATGACAAATGTGAAACTCATGAGAAAAAGGAAACTTCCCTACTAGATTTCTAGAAATAACTAAAGCCTTCATTTTTCTATCAATAATATAATGGACTGATAGGATATTATGTATTTTATATTTAAAAAATCATAAAACTATACAGCAAAGTGAATAACATGGTATCATGTTATTCATGGTACTAAGGGGTTCTTAAGAAGAGTTGTTTATTATAATGTTAAAAATATGTAACTCTATTATCAAATTCCTTCCTTTTTTTTTTTTTTTTTTAGGTTTTCATAGGTTTTTATTTTATCAGTTTGAAGAAGCTCTCCCTTATTCTTGGTTTTCTAAGAGTTTTCGTCATATATAGGTGTTGAATTTTGTCAAATCCGTCCATATGATAATTTTCATACTTATGTGATCTTTCTTCTTTCACCTGTTAATAAGGTGGATTACACTGATTTATTTTCACACACAGTACCAGCCTTACACCTCTGCTTGGTCAAGGTGTATACTTACTAGTGTATATTGGTAAGTTCCATTTGGTAATATTTTGTTAAGGATTGTTGCAACTAAGTTTATAAAGTACATCAATATTATATAAATAAATAAAGAATAACTCAAAGGTTTTGTGTTTTTGTTTTTACTGGTGTGATCTCTGGTTTGGGTTTCAGGTTATCACTGGTCTTTATAAAATAAGTAAATAATTCAGTCGTGCTGCCTCTTCTATTTTCTAGAACAGATGGTGTAAAATTTGTGCTAATTCTTTTGTAAATATTCAGTAGAATTCCTTCCCTATTTGTAATAAAGGGTTCCAAGCAAAGGACTGTGTGTCCGGGACTTGCAGTTATCTGAAGAATTAACTATTAAACACTTTAACTACATTTTGTCCTGTGACTTTCGTTTCCTTGCCCTCCCTTTTTCAGCGTGACAGCCAGATTTCTTTGTGCTTTAAATCTAATTTACCTCATGCACACTCTAGTTGTCTCTGGTCCACAGACTTTTCCTTCTCTAAACTTTGGTATTTAACATAAACATTCAGCATCAATGGCCCTCTATTTTGTTATGTTGTTATACTGTTAACTTACAAGACCATTTTGTCAGCTCTTTGGTCCCCATCAGTACCATGCATATTTGCTAAATATGACTCCACAGGTATATACTGTCACATACGGAAAGCCAAAGAGGGAGATGCAGGCTAGAACCTCCTTAAAGACAGAGAAGATGATGAAGATACATATATAAGTTCATTTTGTTGCTGTCGTCATGACTTTTGTGCCCTCAGAATTCACCTGGAATACACTAGTGACTTACCTTGTGTCCGGTTTCAGATTTTCTACTGTGGAGAAGGTCTGATTTGTAAGTTGAATGGACTTGTTCTTTCCACTGAATGACCCATTTTCTTTGGATATAACTTCATATTCTGAAAAGTGAAAAAAGCCAACAGATACCTGTCTTTATTTCCCCACTGATTTCACTGCTCTTGGTGCTAACAGCCTAATAAAGCCACTCACATAAAAGTGAGCAATTGAGGTTGCAGTTTGTGAGGCATATCGATCTTATACATTAGCAATTTCCAGGTAGGGGTGGTGAGCAGGTGACAAAGGTCCTAGAAGCATTTTGGGATTTGCTCACTGACAGTTTCTGCTTTCCTTTTATTGGAGCAGAGGAAGGCCTGGTAACTGCAAAGACGGATAACACTCTGTGTTTGCTCTGGATATGCAACCTTTGATTTCGTTCAGTAAGAGAGATCGCCCAGCACTGTTGGAAAGCCCAGCTTGGGGAAAGCAGGGTGTGAGGAGTGGTGCCTGAGAAGAAGCTGTGTTTCCTGTTTCATGAGCTCTGCAGTATAGTTGGGGTAGTCTGCTGAGCCCCTGGTAGTGCTGCCAAACACCCCTTTGAGTTCATGGCAGGAAATAATAGTTAAATAATAAATTATACTTGCCCATCGTTTGTTATTTTAAACTATAAAATTAGTGGGGTTTTGTATCTACTGCTTATGTAAGTTATGCTTGCTTGATCATTTCCTTTGTATTAAAAAAAAAATGCCCTTAAAGTCTGCACAGAGGTCTGCATAAACTTCAGTCAGAGGCCTGTTTCTATGAACTTGTAGGGCTCATCAGAAAGAAAGACATTCAAAAATAAGAAAACACAGTTTACACATTTGTTAATTGGTTCTTCCCACTCTCAGTCCCACTCAAAATCAGCTCCATTAATACAAGGAAACACACAAATTCTGGGCCTCAGATGAGGTAGAAAGGCTGCAAAAGAGCTGGCTAGTTATACTGGGAATTTCTGAGATTAATGTGCAAGCTAAATGTCCAAAATAAAATGAAAACTGGAATAACACAGGTAGATCTCAAAAGTTCTGAAATCATCAATTTACATGTAGGGAGGGTTTTGTTGTTTGTTTGTTGAGACAAGGTCTCACTCTGTCACCCTGGCAAGAGTACATTGGTGTCATCATAGCTCACTGCAGCCTCAGTAGCTCAAGCCATTCTCTTGCCTCAGCCTTCCCGGGCTCATGCTACCCCGTCTGGCTTATTTTTTTTTTTACTTTTTGTAGATTCAGAGTCTCTCTATATTGTTCAGACTGATCAACTCCTGGCCTCAAGCAGTCTTCCAGCCTTGGCCTTCCGAAGTGCTGAAATTATAGGTGTGAGCTACTGCCCAGCCTGGGGAGAATTCTTAATAGTATATTTTTAAAATCTAAAAAAGAAGATGACTTTTTCTGAATAATTTTATAATTTAACTGTATATGATTATCCTTCCAAAAATTCAAAATTAAACTGGAAGACAGGGGCCATAATATATCTGGATATCCTTTGTAGCTATTAAAGGACTAATGGTTGATATTTTGTACCCTCATTGATCCCAACCCATCTCTCAACTGGCTGTCCATTCTAGCAGATTGGAAGGGAGGGAGGCCCAGGGAGAGGATCTTAAATTCAAATCTGTCCATATGGTATCTTTTCCTCTGCTGGAAAGGGATACATATTAGAAAAAATGGAAGTAATCAAAACAAGTAAATTATTTTAAATTAAAATAAGTAAAATCAATGTTTAAAAAAATGGAAACCACATGGCGTAACAGAAAGAGGCAGACCAAGCCACTTGCCTTAAACTCTGTCTCAAGTCTTCCCATTTGTACAATGCCAACAATATCTCTTCATAGGCTTGCTGTTGGGTTAAATTAGGAACATGTGGAAAGTTCCTAATAATATTTTGCATGTATTTCACTCAACAGGTGGTACTTCTTATTACTGTTGCTTCAATAATTCTTTATTCTCTCTGAATAGTGTTCTGAAAATAGCATCACAAAAATTCCAAGATTCCCATTGGAAGGATTCATGTGCTGCTTAGTCACCAAGAAAAGTTTATGTGACACTCTAGTTGGTCATGTGCCAAAGCAACCACATTCAGAAAACATCTTTGGGTTGGCACATTTCTCCTCAGCTGTATGCTATCCTCCTTGATCCTAACCCAGCCAAAGGACGAGCTTTCGCACTTAAAAATTTACTATACATCTTCTCTAATTTTCATTTGACTTAAGTTTTAATAGTTCACTCAATAATATCTTTTCTGGGAAGATTAGAGTTTTCAAAATGGATCAAAAAGCTTCTTTCCTAATTAAAAGAACATTTAGAATTTTGAATTATAGCTGTTGAAAATGTTTGCCTTGTGCTTTGTAAATATAACTTTTATTTTTTGATGCTTTAAGGGCTAATGTCTTTTCATAAATTCACCAACATTATAAAAATTGCTTCTGTTATTGCTACTATTGAGAAACATTAATTTAATAATTCTTAATTGATGCTGTAGATTCAAACACTTTATTTAATTTTACCCTCAGGGTAATTGATAACAATGGGAATTATTATTATTACAGACAAGGAGACTAAAGCTCAAAGAGGCCAATTATATGCCCATGTTGCTTCTAGAATAACGCAGGCCTGGGATTTACATCATTTCCAGGAGGCTCTTGGAATATCATATAGCAATGACTTACGACTAACATCACTGTAATGTGTCTATGGCTAGTTTTTAGGTGCACCTATTTCCACTTGAGTGTTGAAGGGATGTGTAAAAGCTGCTGAATTCACTAGAGGGGAATATGGGCCCATCAATTCAAAGAAAATCACTCCCAGCAGCCAGCTCAGAAGAATGAAGAACATGATTCATGCTTTTTGTTATTTCTCAATATTCTATTGTAAAACTTTGCTAACTATGGTGCTCCTCTTGGTGCTAATAATGTACTAAAGCCACTCACATAAAGAAGCTGTAAGACCTAATCTCTGTATTATCTGAGCTGCTGATCTATAAATGAGACATTTGAAGTCAAGTGATATTTAATGAAATACTGAAATGAAAAAAAAATTAGAAACAGAGCATTAGGGCCAATAGGGGACAGTTTAAATAGGGACTAGCTGAGCAATGGTTAAATAAGAAGTTATTTCTATTTAGGAAACATTATAGTAAAGAGAGGTGGTCCTTGTCTGTAAAAATTGTTATTATAAGTTCCTGTATCTTGTGAAAGTTCCTAAGCAACCCATTAACATTTAGTAACAAAATTAGAAAAGCAATTGGTAGGTAAAGTATACTCAAGATTCTTTGAAGTTAAACATTTATAAAATCAAAAAGGAAAATATTTCAGCTTTGAAAAGTTAAACCAAATATTATTGACATATCCAATGGATATGTATTTGAAGAGCCAGTTCTAACTTGATGTCCCACATCTTCAAGGCAAATGAAATTTTACAGATCACTTGATTGTATGAGAACTAAGCCTCAGACTATCACAGGAATTCCTTGTAAATTTATTATGTGAACGGAGAGTCTGGGATGTTTTAATACATGTAGATAATCGATATTGAGAGATTGATTTTTAGATATTGAGATGGTAGTCCCAAGTAAAAAGCAGGACGAGGCCAACCTTCAGGAACCAAATGGAAATTGTTGGTTCTTTCTCAAATGGCTAGGCCAAATGCAGTGGCAAGCACTTGCATTCTCAGTAACTTGTGGGGCTGAGGCAGGATTGCTTGAACGCAGGACTCTGAGGCTGTAGTAGACTATAATTGCATCACTGTACTACAGCTTTGGTGACAGAGGGCAATATTGTCTCTAAACAGACAGAGAAACAAACAATAACAACAACAACAATAAAAAACACAAAGAACCCAAGGGCTAGCTTTGCATGAGAAATGGAAATTCACAAGAAAAGAAAAATGGTTAAGAAAATCAAGCTAGGTAATGATAAACTGCTTACACTAGAAGTTGCTCAGATCAGAAGGGCTCCATTTGAAGAGCGAAGGCTGCTGTTTTTTACACAGGAGATGTTTTTGGCAGGTCCTGACTCCCCCACGCCCCGCCTGGCTCTGCACTCCTCTCTGTTCCTGACAGCCTCTTAGTTGACCTCTGTATTCCTCGTCGTCTGGTACCAGGTACGTGGCAGGGACCTCATAGCCTCACATTCACTACCTGCTCTGTCTTCTAGCTGATTTAGGGTAGCCTTCCCCCCAACCTGACTATCCTGTTCATTATGAGAACCAAACTGTCAGAACAAATTCAAAGAGTGACTCAGGGTGTCTTATTTCTCAGTCATTTTTAGAGGAATTGGGCAGATGGTGGCAGAATCTAACTTTGTGTGATAACCAAGAAGAGAAGTTTTGTTTTTATTTCTCCTAAGACAGTTGAAATAACTTCAACCTGCTTGAAAGTTCTAGGTTCTTTGGGAAACTGGGTTGTGAACGGGAAATTAGTTTAAATATCAGCAATGGCGATTCCCTCATATATTTTTTGTAGTTTTCTTGGTAATGGAAAGTCTAGCTATGTCTTCATATTGTGAGAAAGAGTTCTGAGAGGAGATGAGGGAATGTGGCTTGAAGAGATGCGCCAAATTAAGCGGGAGCCCATAACCCAAAGATGTTTGTCCCATCCTGTGACACTTTTACAATAATGCACCACAAGGACAGCAGAACTCTGCCAGAACTGGCCCCTTCTCAGGTTTGACTCACTTGTCATAGGGTGACTCCCGATGCACCCCGTTATCAAAGTTTCCTAGTAACAGACCTCGTAATATGATCTTACCAGTGACAGTGTCGTTTACTGGCTTTTCCCAGTCCAAGATGACAAATGAAGGACACCCTTCCACGGTGACCACAGTTAGGTTGGTGGGT
Organism: Loris lydekkerianus; assembly: GCA_963574355.1. Lineage (NCBI taxonomy): Eukaryota > Metazoa > Chordata > Mammalia > Primates > Lorisidae > Loris > Loris lydekkerianus. The sequence continues at coordinate 115,103 of CAUYPK010078396.1, read as the reverse complement.
GGGTTCTGGGGAGGGCTGGTGGCATTCCCATCTGCAGCCTCCTCTTTAGGGAACCGCTTGACGGAGTCAGTAATGGAGCAGGGACTGTGATCAGGCTTTGGGATATATCGCACGTGAGGACCTACGAGAGAGAGGATCCTGATGCTTAACAACATTGAGACTTGTAAAGAATACAGAAGGGAGCTCATAATGTAATTATTGTTTAAGGACATCTGGTCTCATATAAGCAGATGGCTGAAAGCAGTGTTGTGAATAATTCAAACTTGGAAAATCCAAAATCTTTCCTTGGAGAAACATAATACAGATGATGAGGTTGATTTACTTACCATAATGAATAGGTTTAACTTACGCCTGGTTTAAACCTCATAATTTATGGGGCAGTGGGTCTTACCTCTCTAGCGGTAAGCTCTTCACTAACCATAGTCTGGTTCTACCTAATAAACCTGAAAAGCTCGACTCATAGGATCAAGTGATTCCAAGTAATTTTACTGCACCCCAGGAAAAAAACTCCACAATATTTAAAAAATAAAACACATTTTTTGAGATCTCTCTGAGATCCAAAAAGCTCAGAAAAAGCTACACACAGCAAATCTGCCAACTATACCAACCATAGTTTCAAAACCAGTGATAAAGAGACAATCCTTAAAGGAGACAGAGAAAAAAAGACACTTCTGGCCCAACAGAAAGACTGGGGCGGCTTTCTCATTGGAAAGTAAAAGGCAGTGGAGTAATGTCTTCAAAAACTGAAAGAAAAAACATCATTTGGAACTCAATAAGTAATGGAAATACCTTTTTTAAAAAGACAAAAGGAAAGTACTGTTGTTAGACCTACCAACCTATAAGAATTCATTACTAGCAGACCCTCCCTGTAACAAATACTAAAGGAAGGCTTTCAGGTAGAAGGAAAATGACACCAGATGGAAATATGGATCCATACAAAGGGATGAAAAGCCTGAAAAAGTAACCATGTAGGTAAATGTACACAGTATTTTCTTATTATTCCTAAGTGATAATTTATTGTTTAAAATAAAAATAATTTAGTATAATGTATGTAAGATATAAAAGTAGAATGTATGACAACACTAGCTCAAGGGTAAAGAGGAAAGAAAAGAAGTGATGCTGGGGTAAGTAAGGTTCTTATTCTTTTGGATATGAAGTTACATATCATCACTGGGGGTGGATGACGATAATTGAACAAACTATAAGCTCCAAAGCAACCATGAAAAGAATAAAACAGAGAGTCACAGCTTATAAGACAATGAAAAAGACCAAATACAATCATAAAGTACTCAACTCAAAAAAGGCTAGAAAAAGGAAAAGAGGGAACAGAATAGATGGGACAAATAGGAAACAAACAGCAAGATGAAGGATGTAAACCTGACATTATCAACGGCCATATTAAATGTAAGGTTCTATGCACCTAAAATGAAATGCAGAAATAGATAAAAGTAGGACCCATCTGTTTGATGCCAATGAGAAAAACAGTTAAATATCAAGACTAATAGATTAAAAATAAAATAATGAAAAAAGATGATATGAATAAAAAAAAAGCTTGCCTAGACATATATATATTAACAAATTAGATTTCAGAGCAAAGAATATTACTAGTAACAAAAAAGGTCATTTTGTAACAAAACATCAGTTAGGAATTTATTACAATTCTAAGTAATTTAGAGCTATGCCAGAATGCAGACCTTTAAAATCTGTGAAGTAAAAACTGATAGAGCTGCAAGTAGAAATTAAAGTATAATTATTGTCAGAGATATCAGTAATCTTTTCTCATTGACTTATAGATCGAGTAGACAGAATATCAATAAGGGTATAAGAGAACTCTACCATACAGCCACACAACTTGACCTAATTGACACTGACAGAGCACTTGCTATGAACTGGTCTGTGTTCTTCTCAGAGCTACGTGTTGAAGCCCTGATGTCCAGTGTGACTGTATTTGGAGACAGGGATTGAAGAGGGTATTATGGCTAAATGAGGTCATAAGGGTAGAGCCTAATCCAATCCGAGTGGTGTCCTTAAAAGAAGAGGAAGAAAACAGAGAAGTGTGTGCACAGAGAGGCCACACGAGGGCGCTCTGACACTGTGACGGTGGCCAGCCGTCTGCAAGCCATGGGGAGAGGCCTCAGGAGGAACCAAACCTGCCAACCTCAGATTTCTCACTTCCAGAACTGTGAGAAAATAATTTCTATTGTTTATGCTACCAGGTCTGGTATTTTGTTGTGGCAGCCCTAGCAAATTAACTCAACGCCTCATGTAAGAGTGGGAGAAAAATATGCATTCTTTTCAAGTACGCACAGAACATGTGCCACGGCAGATCATGTTCTAGACAGGTGACTTTCAGCTAGTGTGCTGTGAAAATTTTTATAGTTCATTAAATAAATTATTTACAAAAGAAGTTTAAGCACAGTAAGTATGTTCTTTGTTTTACTTTTTTTTTTTGATCAACATAATTTATGTGTGCCACAGAAACTTAACTATAGGTTCAACCATGCCATAAGATTAAAAAAGTTGAAAAACACTGTTCTAGACCATAAAAAATTCATCAAATTAAAAAAAAGATTCAATTAATACAGAGTATCAGAACACAAGAGAGTTAAATTATGAATCAATAAGAGATTTGTTTCTGAAAAACTTCAAATACTCATATATTTAGAGACAGAGTCTCACTCTGTTGCCCTGGGGAGAGTGCAGTGGCATTACCCTAGCTCACAGCAGCCTCAAACTTCTCAGCTAAAGCAATCAGCCTCTTTGGTGGCTGGGACTACAGATGCCCACTACAACACCTGGCTAACTTTTCTTTTCTTTTTTTTGTTTTCTTTTTCTTTTTAAATTTTTCTAATTTTTTTTTTTTTTTAGTGGAGATGGGATCTCTCTTTTCTTAGTCTGGTCTGAACTTCTGAGCTCAAGGGATCCTCCCTTTTCGGCCTCCCAGAGTACTAGGACTATAGGCGTGAGCCATCACTTTCAGCAATCTTCAAATATTTAGGAATTAAATAATACAGTTCTAAGCAAGCAAGTGGTCAAAGCAGAAATTAAAAGGTACATTTAGAAGTATTTTTAACAAAATAAAAATGAAGACATATCAAAAAAATTTGGGTACTGCTTAAGTAGTATCTAGGAGAATTTGTAGCACTAAAAGCCATATTAAAAAAGAAGAAAGACCTTTGTTTCCATGGCACTATTGGTAAGCCTGCTCTGTTAAACCAAAAGGCTACTGGTTTGAGCCCACCTAGGAATTGAGAATTTTGGTGTCAGAGTTTCTTTTAAAAAAAGGTGTCAGATTGAAGAGCTACTTTTTAACCTTAAGAAAATAGAACTAAAAGAGGGAACTGAACTCAAATTAAATAGATAAAAACAAGTAAGATCCAGATAAAAATAAGTGAAATAGAAAACAGAAAATATAGCAAGAAAAAAATTGGTGAAAAGAAAAACTTGGCCTTTTCAGACCCAAGGAATTCATAACTTATAGACAGATTGATTAGGCAACAGCAAAAAAGATACAAGTTAGTAATATTAGGGACGAGAGAGGTAACATCAACACAGATTCTACAGATGTTATAAAGAACTTAGATAAAGAATTTAGAACTTAGTTTGTGTTGAAAGACACAAACCACCAAACCTCACTAGGGAGGAAAAAAAATTCTGAATAGCACTGTATCTAAAAAAGAAAGTGAATTTATATGTAAGAACCTTCCCACAAAGAGAGGAAAGTTTGGTATAATTCTGATAGTAAAACTGTAATATCCTTCATGAATACACGTCTAAACTTTTTTTTTGGCAAATTAAATCCAACAATATTTAAAATGAGAATACATTATGACCAAGTGGGGTTTGTCCCTGGAATGCATGATTGGTTTAAAATTAAAAATAAATTATTTAATTATATGAACTAATAAAAACCATACAATCATCTCAATAAAAGCAGATAAAACAAGCATAATCTAGCTTCAATTTCTGATAAAAATTCTCAAAGTAGGAAAAGAAGGAAACTTCCTTATCCCAGTAGATGAATTTATGAAAAAATCTACAAGTAATACCATGGTGAAAGATTGAATTCTTTATCTATAGGTCAGAAATAAGGATGTTTTTTCTTACAATTTCTATATAATATTTTACTAGAGGCTCCAGCCAGCACAATAAAGAAAGAAAAAATAAGGCACCCAAGCCATAAAGGAAGATATAAAACTAGTCTCAGATAATATAGTTTTGTGTGTAGAAAATCCATTCTGTCTACAAGAAAACTATGAGAATTAATGACTTTTATAAGGTTGCACGACATAAGATCACTACAATTTTCCCCCTACACTTTAGCAATGAATACTTAGAAATTGAAATAAAAATACCTCTTTTATGGTTTTCTATATACAGAAGCCTATAAAATATTGGTGAGAGAAATTTTAAAAACCTAAATAACCATGTTCATTGCTGGGAAGACAATACTGTTTAGATGTAAATTATTCCCAATTGACCTGTAGCTTCAATGCAATTCTAGTCAAAATCATAGCAAGTTATTTTTTCAATAATGACAAGTTGATTCTAAAATTTATATGGAAATAAAAAGAACTCAGAATCACCAAAACAACTGTGAAAAATAAGAACAATTTTGGAGACTAACACAACTTGATTGCAAGATACCACAGGAATCCAGAAAGTGTGGTACTGGTGGAAAGGTGGATAAAGAGATCATCACAACAGCCTACAGAGCCTGAAAACACATTCGCATCTATATAAACAAATGATTTTTGACAAGGTACTAATGCGATTCAGTAGAGAAAGGATAGTTTTTCAACAAATAATGCTAGAACAATAGTCATAAGAAAGAAAATTTACTTGTACCTTTCAAGATATACAAAATTTTAAACAATATGAATTATAGACTTAAATGTAAAAGTATAAAACTTCTAGAAGGAAACTATAGGAGAAAACCTTTGTGACCTTTGATTAGTGAATAATTTTTTAGATGTGATACCAAAAATATAGATATCAAGATAAGGAATGTTATGAATACTTTTATTCAAATAAATTTGACAACTTAGATGAAATGGACTAATATTTTGAAGACTCATTAAAGAAAAAAATATGTGAATAGCTCTACACCTGTTTAAGAAAGCGAATTATGTGGGGTGGCACCTGTGGCTCAAAGGAGTAGGGCGCTGGCCCCATATACTGGAGGTGGCGGGTTCAAACCCTATATTGGCCAAAAACTGCAAAAAAAAAAAAAAAAAAGTGAATTATGTGAAAAATATTGATACACTCAGCTTCATTAAAAAGATATACACCAGGAAAAAATATTTTTTAAAGTATTGATCTTAAAAAGGTTTTATGTTACACTTCCAGAAAATATAAATATTCTCAAAATTCAACATTAAGTAAATAAGCAACCGTATTTTTTAAAAAATGAGCAAAAAATTTGGATGTATCAGTTGGCAAATAAGCACACAAAAAGATATTCAACATCCTTAGTCATCAGAGATATGCAAATTAAAATCACAGACACTACTCTAAGCCAACTAAAATGGCTAAAATTAAAAAGACTGACCATACTAAATAGTAAACATGTGAAAGAATTAAAACTCTCAACATTGTTGACAGAAAAATAAAACAGTATAACCAGTTTGGAAAACAAAGCCCATTAAAATGTTAAATATATCTTATATATCATATAGCCATTCTCTTCCTATTTGTCCAAAAGGAATGAAAGCATATAGCCATATAAAGACTTTTACATGAATGGTCATAGAAGCTTTATTGGTAATGTAAAAAAATTAGAAATACCTAAATATCATGAACATGTTTAACATGTGTAAAGAAACAAATGATTATATATCCATGTAATAGAATATCACAATAGCAATAAAAAAGGAATAGACTATTGGTACAGCAATACAGACAGATCTCTAAATGATTATGTTGATGAAAGAAGCTAGACAAAAATAAAAAAGGAGTTCATATTATATTTTTCATTTATATAAAATTCTATAGGATGCAAAGTAATTTATAATAGAACAGATCTGTGGTTATGTAGGAACTAGGGTTTGAGAGAGAGGAGTGAGAGGGACAGATTGCGAAGGTACACGAGGGAACTTTTGGAAGTGATTAAAGTGCTCATTAACTTGATTGTGGTGATGGTCTCTCATCAGTGTACACATGTGTTAAAATTCATCAAATGTTATACTTAAGAAAAAATATTACAAAAGGAAATACTAGGCTCTTTATAATGTATCTCTCCTAATATTGTATATTATTGTTCAACAATGTTCTTTATGTCTATGGAGGGAGTATACGTCTCCACTTCTTGTTTGAACTTGGCTATGTGACTTTTTTGTCTATTGTGTATTGACAGGAAGTAGCCTGAAAAGTGGCTGTGTATTTGAATGTCTTCTTTGACTTTGTATTGTCATGAGAATGGCTTCACATCTGCTCTAATTCATTGTTGGCCCTTCATCTTGGGCATCAGAGTGAACATATGTGTGGGGGGTGGGACCAGAGCCCAATTCACAAGACGCCCAGCTGTCCCTGCTGCTTCAAGCAGGCATACTGAGTTAAGCACGTTCTAGAGCAGCTGACTCCCAGTTGCCTTGGAGACACATGAAAAATAAATACTTATTATAGCAGGCTACTAAGGTTTTGTGGTTGTTTGTTATCTAGCAATAGTTGACTGATACACCCACAAAAATAGTCTTGTCAAAAGTGTGATTTGGGCTCAGCGCCCGTAGCTCAGTCAGTAGGGTGCCTACCACATACACCGAAGCTGGCAGGTTCAAGCCTGGCCTGGGCCAGCTAAGCAACCCAGATAACTGCAACCAAAAAATAGCTGGGTGTTGTGGCAGGCACCTGTAATCCCAGTTACTTGGGAGGCTGAGGCAAGAGGATTACTTAAGTCTAAGAGTTTGAGGTGCTGTGAGCTGTGATGCCACAGCACTCTAACAAGGGCGACAGCTTGAGATTCTGTCTCAAAAAAAAAAAAAAAAAAAAAGTGAGATTTGGAGCCATCATACATACCTTTGAATCTGGGCTTCCCAAGAGGATCAGTTTCTCTTGTTGGACTTGAGCTAAAGTCAGTTGTATTACCTGAGAATAGAAGATAAGTAATTTTGGCAACAGATTTTAAAAAGCATCACAATATAATGAAAAACTAGTAAAGAGTAAAGATAGTCAATATTCCCCTTAGGAAATTGCTTGCAGCTTTGATTTCCTTTATAATTATTATGTATGTTTATCTATAATAAAAGACGTTTAACTTTGTCCCACTGCAAAGTATTCTGGAATATAATAAATAATAAATTAAACATTATAACCAAGTGGTTAATACTCATTAATGAATTAAAATATGTGTAGTTAGTAATAACATGTAATTTAGTAGTAAGCATTGGGTAGTCTAGGTCTTTTTAGGAGCCAAACTTAGACACTTTCATCTATGTCTGCTAAAGTAAAGAATGTACTCTATAAGGAAGTATCAAAAGGAAGTATAATTTTAAAATTAAAAAGACTCATGTTAGTGGCAGCAACTGTGGCTCAAAGGAGTAGGGCGCCGGCCCCATGTGCTGGAGGTGCAGAGTTCAAACCCCGCCTCAGCCAAAAGCTGCAACCCCCCCCCAAAAAAAACCCCCAAAAATCCAACTCATGTTAGTCATAAAATTGAGTAAAATAGAAGACCCAGACCTGACACTCTCCCCTCTCATTTGAAATCTTTTAATGCCTTAGAGCTAGGCATCCAGTGAGAACCATCTAGCATACTAACCCAGTTCTTCGCCGGAGGCAGGGGCTGTCGGGGGCTTTATCTCCGGTTCTGTTTTGTCCAAGGGGGCTCCAGTAGGTCTGAGTGTTGCCCTCAGGGGTGGGGAAGTGATTGGGCCTGATGAAATGATTCCTGTAATGTAGAGCCAAAGCTGTCAGGCTTTAAAGGAACACTGCCAAGTCTCCCATTTATTTATTTGATGAATGTTTAGTAAACATTTACCATGTGGCATGGTACTAGAGGCCAGGCTTGGAGAGAAAATAAGATGTGCTCCTTGATGGAGATAGATGTATGAGCCAAGTATATATTGAAGCCTTATGGTTTCTGTGAAAGAACTAGGTAAGGTCACAGAGGAGGCAAGAAGAGGGAGTGGTTCTGTCCATGGGGAGAGATGGAGGGCTATTCGGTTGGGTAGGCAGGAGTGCCTTCAGGGAGGGTGTGCCAATAAACAGGAGGTGTGATCAGGAGTCCAGATGAGAGGCTGGAACAAGGGCCCTGCCTGGGAAGCAGGAAACAGCTAGGTGTGTTTCATTTGAAAGGGTGAGGGCTGAGGGGGGAGGGACAGGGTAGATCACGAAAGAACTTATATATTGCAGATTTGGATGTTATTTTTAGGCAATAGGAAGCCACTGATATATTTCAATAGGAAAGTAACATGATAAGATGACAAGATGGATGGTTAGGGCACTAGGCTGGTGAGAAAGATGTCAGAAGCCTGAGGTGCTTGCTGTGGGCAAGGAGGGACAGGAAGGGGAACCAGGGCAGGAGCAGGGGGCCTGGACGGAAGGGATGGACACAGGGCTGCTCAGAAGGTTCACTGGCATGGGACCCAGCCAGAGAAGGAGGAAGAAGATGGGTAGGGCAATATACATAATTCTGGCCTGGTGGCCAGTGTGATGCTACCCAGGTTCTACATCCACGGTGACTCCTCTGCTCTACAAATGCATCTAAGTCTCTAAACTGGATCCGTCCCAAGGTCCAGGCAAGTCTGGGTGTTTCAAGAGGAGGCTAGATTGGATTTTGTACTTCTGCCATTCCCAGGCAATAGAGAGTTGAGGGAGCCAGCTTGGACAGAGGACTGTGGTCCAGCAGAAGGGCTGGCACTCCTGGTTCCAGTGGGAGTCACCACGAGAAGAGGGGAGCAAGAGAGAACCAGGAGAGGTTGCATTGCAGCCACATGAGCTCTGCAGAGCTGACCTGGTCAGTAGGGGACACGGGCAGAGCGTTTCACCCTGGCAAGGAGAGCTAGAACGGGGGCCTTGGCAGGGCTGGAGATAGGGACAAGAGGCAGATGTGCACAGGCACAAGCGAGAGCCTTTGAGGACTCCCAGACACGCAGCTGGAGTGCAGGAGACACTGTCTGTGATGCTCATCAGCCCAGATCTCTACAGCTGCCCTGGTTTGCCTTTGTCTCCTCAAGGCAGTGGGTTCCTTTGAGTTAGGGGTGGGGGTGGGGGTAGGGCCGCAACCAGCTCTCATCTCAGAAGCGGAACGTGCTTACATTCTTCAGGTAGGGCTGATTACACCAAAGCTGCCCACTGACCAAGGTGTCAAACTGCAGCTGAAGACACGCGGCATTAAGGGGCCACTCTGTGGCAGTGGCCCCGTTTTCCACGGGCACACTCAGGCCTCAGTCTGTGACTCATCCAGTCTGACCTGGAGGCCACTGGAGCTCAAGTAACAACTGTTACAGCCAATGAGGAGGAGGCCATGTCTCCCTGGGCCTTGACTCAGAAAGATACCAGATGGATGGGTGAGGGGCTGATTTTTCCTCCAGCCCATGGGGAAAACCATCCAGTGAGAGTTCACTGTGCATGCGAGACATCACAAAAGTTCCCTCACAATACCCTTCTCTCGCCCTCCGCCCCCTTTCCTGTAAATCCTCATCTGTTCATCCTTCACAGCTGTCTTTAACACTGTTATCTTCATTCCATCGACAGAACACATAGGAGGAGAGACTCAGGGAGAGGCAGGACAGATGGAAAACACGCAGCAGTTTGCGGGCAGGTTCTGGGGGAAGGGTCCTTGATAGACATGAATGAGGGAGGGCTTTCCTCTGACCTGGGTTGATTTTCACCGATTCTTAATTTTATCCATTTATTCACTTACTTAGTACCTGTTAGATATTCCCTGTGTGCTAAGCACTGGATTGGGTTCTGGAAGTCAGAGAAAATATACCAAGGGCTCTGTCATCACAGAGCTCAGTTTGGTAAGGAAGACACGTCTGCAGACAACCCGGTCTAAAACACTTTGCTCTGTGCTCTGACAGGTGTGTATCAAGGAAACGCAGACTAGAGAAGCCACAGTAAGACTACTCTGGGAGTTAGGGAAGGTTTCTTTAAGAAACGAGGTGTGTCTACCCCAGGCCTGGGAAGAGTTGTTCTTGGAGAGGAAACAGCAGTTGTGAAGCCTGCAGGTGGGAGGCAGCTTGCTCCCCAACACACCCCTGCCTGGTGGCACAGGCTGGATCTGCTCAGTCACCCTGAACATTTTAGTCCCAAATCTTCCCCTGGGTATATAATACTGGGTAGGGCAGGAAGGTTGGTGGATAGAGGAGCTTTCAGTGAGATGAATAAGATTTCATTTCAGGAGACAGAATAATAGTTGATGACAGGGCTTTCCATTTTCCATTGCCCCGGGGCCTTGGCACGTACAGCATCCCATCCAAAATAAGCCACTTGTTGACAGGCCTGTGTCAGCCTCAATCTAAATTCCAAGCACACAAACTTCTAAGCAGCAAACTGGTCTAGATGCAGAGAAATGGTTTCTTTTACCCACCCATTCCAAAGATCGATTATGAATCCTGCAGGTTGTCATTTACAGTGTCTGGTCTTCAAGGTCACCACAAGCACGTGCCACACACTCCAGTTTGAACCCTGCCTGAACTAGCACAGTAAGTTGGGCTTGTGGCTGGCTAGAGAGACAAACCATGTAGGGAGAAGGAAGGTGGACGATGAACGTACCTGCTCTTCCTGGCTTTCCAGTGACGTTATTCGGTGGTAAAGGTTTTCTTCGTGGAGGTGTAGGTCTGGGTGGCATGGGTGGGCGGCGTGTGCCTGGAATTGTGGATAAGAGATTATATTACAGATAAAACCATCATAAGGATTCACTGCACAAAAATCATGGGCTTTTATTAATTAAAAAAAGTTTGCTAAGTAGCAGCTGCATGATAGAGAATAGATTCTATAAAAAAAGTACATATGAGTAATATATTGATATCAGTCATGTGCCCAAGGATACCAAAGCACATTAATAGATGGAAAACATATCTTCTAATTATAGATGGAAATATAGTTGATACAGTTGACACTTTGCATCCTGTGGGTTCTCTAGCCAACATTGGATGAAAAATACTCAGGAAAAAAACTCAATAAAAATGACAATATACCAAAAAGAAAACCAAAAAGAGCCCTTCCCCCCAAATACAGTATTACAACTATTTCTACTGCATTTACGGTGATTAGATAATATAGGTAATCTACAGATGATTGAAAGTATCCAGAAAGATGTGCACAGGTGACACAAGCCACTCCAGCATCCTCAGATTTTGGAATCTGAAGGGACTCCTGGAACCCACAGATTTGGAGGAACACATGTATAGAGGCCTGTCTGCCTTTTGAAAGGCTCTACAGATATGTAGAATTTAACATCTTTTGCTTTTTAAAATATATTTAACAGTAGCATTTCTGAACTTCATTATCCCCAGTTGTCTTTGATTTTGAAACTGCAATTTCTTACATCTATTAAAAAAAATAAAATTTTAGGACCTCTAAATTTGTTATACCAAGGAAGAAATTAATCCATGAAGACTGAGTCACATAGCATGTTTGCAATGCTGCTTCTTATAGATGAATTCCCTTTCTCATTGTTCTTTTTCTATAAATGGCTAGGAGAAACCAGAAACTGGACCCTCCCCCCGCCCCCAGTCTGGTCAAATCCCTGATCTTTATTATAGATTAAGTCCTCTCTATAGTGTGCTGTGCCTAACTCAGTCCAGATGGTGCCCAAGACTTCATGACAGTTACTCATGAATGGAATGCTACATATATCTTTCCCTGAAGAAAAAGACTACCTTAACTAAGCCATAGTTGTAACTATACATTAAGCCTTGAATAGCAAGATGTTGAAATGCTGTTAAAATTTCCTGAAAGCTCTGTATATGTGAGTGGCTCCAAACTTCTACATTTTGAAACCTGGAATTCCGTTCTTCGGAATCCATGCTCTTTGGTAGCTCTTCCTTAAACTTTGAGCTCAAATAAACTCTTTTAAAACTAGATTCTGACTCTTTTGATTATTTTAAGTCAACACACCATTTTAGCTCGAATTGTTAAAATTGTTAAAGTTGATAATTTTGCCTTTTGTGGGTGTTCTACCCCATCCCCTACATAATAGATTATGTAATTATAATTAAACAAACACCTTTAGAACTTCTCAAATGATTACATCAAAGCAACCCTGATGGAGAAACAATCAGCTGGTGTCTGTGGACAGCAGGGTCAATATGAGCACTTGTGCTGGTTGTTCACTGCACCTGGCCAGGGAGGTCCGAGGGGCGCCAAGGGTTAGTATCCACTCTGCTCACCTACTCTTGAGCTCCAGCACCAGCCCTGAGGGAGGACATGTTTTCCTAACTGGTGACTCAGCAGAATTTGCACAAAGTTGTGTATTTGGCACAAAAATTGGCAAGGGTAGAGGAGCAGTCCACCTTAACCCCCAACTTTTTTGTCTTGCATTATAGTTTCAACATTTCTCTCTTTCTTTGTATAATATATGTCGGTTTTAAAATCTAGTAAAATGCCCTGTCACAAAAAGTACTTCCTGTAATACTAGAAAGAGAAAAAGAGAAATGATAAAGTGTGTGTGTGTGTTTTGGGAAGTAGTGGCATTTGGGACATTAATATACCAGGGTAGGTCTCACAGTATCCTTTTATGAAGCAGAGGCCTTATTCAATGAAAAGGTTTCTGAATCTCCAGCTTCATACTTTTGACCTATTGCATGGCGCATACCCTTAAATCAGGAAAGTAAATAATTTTAGGCAAAAGGATATTGTAATGAATCACAGAAGACTAAAACATAAACATAATTAAAATCTAGAACCCATAGTGATTCTGTAGAATTTATCTACTATAATCCCTTAAAATAATATAGAAAGTAATTATTAAATTAGCATCCCATTAGATGATCTTACTTAATTTCTACCTGGGGATCTTTCTATTGCCCTGAAGATTTCAAATGTCTTTCTAGCAATACTCACGCACCATGGCCCTGACACTTAGGAGGTTGCATGGATATTGCGATTTTTGTTGTAACAAATGGTACCACAATTACCATCCAAGTTTCAGAGCTGAGTTGCCATGAGGGAGCCAGCCTCTTGTTCCTTACCTGGTCTTCTTGTGGTGTGGCTGGAGTCCACTGCCATATCTCTATCAGGACCTGTTGGCTGAGGTGCTTGTTTGGTCCCTATGAGCAGAGATAATGAGAGGGAATAAATACACAGCAAAAATACACTACATGTTCTTCTTTGTGGACACTTGGTAGAGTTATTAGTAATAATGTGCATTCTTTTATTTTTTATTTTTTTGAGACAGTCTTACTTTGTTGCCCTTGGTAGAGTGCTCTGGCGTCATTACTCACAGGAACCTCAAACTCTTGGGCTCAAGGGATCCGCTTGCCTCAGTTTTTTTCATTTTTAGTAGAGATTGTATCTCCCACTTGCTTACACTGGTCTTGAACTTGTGAATTCAAGTGATCCACCTGCCTCGGCCTCCCAGAGTGTTAGGATTACAGGCATGAACCACCTCACCCAGCCATAATGTGCATTCTTTGCAGAGCAAGGGCACTGGTGTTCTTATGTCCAGACATCTTAATTGGCGTTTACTATTTGGGTATTAAAGAAATTGAACCCCTACGTTCACTGGAGTGATATTTTCTCTGTAGAATTATCATTTGATTGCACATTGTGATTTTGTCTCAATTTTCTGCAATATTCAACAATCACTGTGCACTGCCTTCCTGGGTGACACTGCCTCAGCAAGCAGAATTTCATCTGTGTTGATTGGCTCCTCTTGACAACATTGATAGGTAAATTTTATGGTTTAAAAAAATTCCTCCAACTCCTCCATTCTCATTTAAAAAAAAATTCTGAATTCCATTGTGTTGGGTTTGTACTTAGTGAATTGACTTTAAAAATATTCCTGGGGAGGCAGTGACTATTAGGCTGGTGAAGCTAGGAACGATCTTTAACTTTGGGATCTGTACATTAGCCCTGGGCAGGCCTAGCACTCCAAATTATCATTCGAAAGAAACTGATCTGGAAATTACTTCCGTGTGACATTTTGTCTCCTAAATCCCTCAAACAATCTACTCAGCCATTTACCTAAATACCCAGGGTTTAGATTTTGGGTAGCTATCTTAGGATAAAGGTTTCATTCTATTTTTAAAAAATTATTCTCTAAAATAAAAACTTTCCTGATATGGCTGATAGTCTATATTATAAGAGAATAGAAACAGACATTTAAAAAATCTAAATAGTAAAAAAAACCTTTAGATATAATGGCTTGTCCTACAAAAGAATCCATACTAATTAGAGAGCCTGACTATAATTTACATATTAAAAATAATAAAACATTTAATGAATATACTAGTTCGTACATGAACAATGACAACCACGTGACAACAATGACAACAATCCTGTTTTGAGGGCACACTGTGGTCCAGGGCCTGGGCCAGGGACATTTAATGCTCAATCTCAGTTCACGTGTGGGCAGGTGTATTGACTGAACATACAACAGAAGCTTTGCTTAGCAAAAATTAGATGATATTTTCACATTAGTTTATGAAATTTGGGAGATGAACCTTATATTGCAATCCCACACCTTCTGCTGCTTGAATAAGAGATTAAGATAGAAAATCACGGAGAATGTTTATATGGAATTGTGAATTTAATCATGAGTTAAATAATCATCTTTATTTGGGGTAGGAAAAGAAGTGTTTTTCAGGATGGTGACTGTTTTGTGGCTGATCCCACAGGACGGCACAGACAGCTCATTAGTCCTCTTCCTGCGTCCTGCAGTCAGTAATGGGGCCGAGAAAGGGCTCATTTGTGTGGTTATTCTGGGAATGGCATAATGAAGAAAACTACTCCTGTTTGTGTCACTGGGATCACTTGGCTTGGTGAGATTTGATTTATCACTATATGAAAATTAAAAAAAAAAAAAGTTTATGCTCTGTAAGCCTGACAAGCTGTGCTTGCCTTCAGCTAATCCTTTCTCTGAATCTTTCTACCCCTTGAAAAATAAAGTATTTTGATCCAATACTGTGAAAGCACCTCACATGTTACCTGATTTGACTCTTACCACACTTCTGTGGAAGAGATACTATCCATGTTCCACAGATGAGGAAGCCCAAAGCAAGGGGAAATTCAGCCATTTGCCCCAAGTCTCATAGTCACTGGGGTTCCCTGCGGAGATACACTTGGCCCCATGGCTGTGGCTGCCAAGCACATGGCATCCAGCTGTGCCACCAGTGTGTGTGACCCAGGAACAGCCCAAGGCTGACAGGGGTCTCAACCAGTGCAGATCCACCAGGCCACGGGGCAAGTGCCTGAAGGGGCTAGTGAATTAGAGATCTAGGACCCCTGGAGAGAACCTGAAATTCTCCAGGGTTACTTTATGGATAACACCAAGGCTATACTTCTCCTTGGCTCTCTTTTCTAATCAGGGGGGAAACTGAAAGAAACTAGTCATTTTCTGTCACTTTCTGTGTAGATGGAAACAGAACAGTATAACTATTATGATCCTTAGATGTAAGTACCCAAATCAGTAACCAGCTGCTAAACTGGACTTTTTCTAGTCTTTAGAAATGAATAGAAACCATAGAAAAGCGTTAGGAAGAACCCTGCCGAAGGCAGCCAGAGGCTCAGTGGAAAGACCTGGGACAGGAGACTGAGCTCTAGCTCTGGGCTGCCCTCTCCAACACCCAGCAACAGGTCGGGCACATGGCCTGGGCCAGAACTGGAGAGGCCAGTGAGTGTCTGTTGCCCTGGGTCCAAGGAGAGCAAATGAAGGCCAAAGGTAGCAGAGAGGTGATGGGAAGAGAGACTAGGAAACCAGGAAGAGGGATACTGCAGAGAAGAAATCCTCAGGAATTGGTACCCGTCTAACAGTTGGGCCCTGGCTATGACTGGAATTCTGTTGCCCAACCTCAGGCAGGATTAACAAACACTTCTTCTGAAGGGCAGGCTCAGCTCTGTAAGCACCCAGAGGTGAGCTCCAGCCTGAGTGTCCAACTGCCCTGTGGGAGTTTTCCAAGAATCTCTGGATTAATATAGTTCATCCTTTAGCAGTCTATTATCCAAAATGAAGTAATCATTTGGATATTTTTAACCATGGTAACAAAAACTTTGCAAACACACACAGTAAAAGCTGGTAATCAATTTTTAAATGAACCAGCAATGCTATTCCCTGTGACCAAAAAGGGGTGATGTTTATGGATTATTGGTCTCCTTGTCCCCAAATCTTAGCACCTGACTAAAAATGAGCCAGCAGACAGGGAGCATTAGTCACAGCCCAGAAAAACACATTCCTCCGCCCCACATGTGCCAAGGTGGTTTCAGAATTACTCTTTGCCTGGCATATAATGGGCTTTCAATAAATATTGTTTGAGTGCACAGCTCAACAGCTTCCTTCTTCAGAGAGAATGTCAGAGAGATTGTCCAGCACAGAAAATATTTTTAACTTCAAGTGCTATATGATCTGTGTCTCAACTATTTGACACTGCCATTATACTATGAAAGCAAGCTGTATTCCAATAAAACTTTAGTTACAAAAAAAGGCAGCAAGCCAGATTTGGCCCCTGGTGTTGTCATTTGCCCAATACTCTGACCTAGCGTATGCGCAGCAAGGATGTCTGTAGGCAGGACTCAAGGAGATTCCAATATGTAGAACACATCAGCCAATGGAGACGTTTCTCTGAAAATCTTTAAAAAAAGTAAACTGCTAGAAAAATGGCCTACCTAAAATCTCAGTCTCTGCAGAGTACTTTCTAACCTTGAGGAGGAAAAATATCTATTTATAAATATAGGCACGAAATATACATACATCTGGAAAAATATCTGTGCTGATGTTATAAAATAAGTAAAACATTGAGCTCAAGAGATTCCAGAGGTTGATGGAATCACTGAACGATTTTTATAGAGATCCCTATAGTCAAAGTTCTATAGTCTTGAGGCCTAATAATGTTTTTAGTTTTCCAAGGGCACAACTTCAGGGGGCCTAAGGACAGGAAGAATATGTCCCATACAGCCTATACACTTTCTTTCTCAACTATTTTTTTTTTTTTAATGTAAAATATCTTCAGTTGGAAACTTCAGCAAACAACAACAACAAAACTACAGAAAAGGTATGTGAGATGGAAAATAAAGACAAGTATTACGAGTAAGACATCAAAGTTGAAGATGGAATCACCTACTACAAATACGGTCTCTCATTGAGACTCACTTCATACTGGAAGGAAATGTAAAATTGCATCCGAAGAAAATAAAATTATGTCCTTATGTGAACAGACACATTTCTGTAAACAAGCCAACTCAAAACTATGTAGAATCAGAGGAAAGGTAACTCTGGTGAGTCTATTTTTAAAAATTGGTGAGAATAGGTTTTAAAACATTTTTTCTCTCAATTTCTAGATAAATATTTGACAGCTGCTAAATTTTTCTGTATAATATGCTACACACATGATCATGTTATCTGTAATTTCTGATTTTTATGTCATTTACTTCATTTCCTCACTATTGCATTAGATAAACATCCACTGTTATATTCAATGGAAGTCATGAAAGTAGGAACCTTCCTGTATTCTTGATCTTAGGAGTAAAGAATTCATTCTTTCACTTTTAAGTATGTTAGTTGTGGGCTTTTCACAGATGCCATTTAGCAGATTGAGGAAACTTCCTTCTATTCCTAATTTACTGAGAATTTTCATCATGAATGAATTTAAAATTTTGTCTAATGGTTGTTTTGCCGTCTACTCAGATGATTGTGGGAATAGGCTAGAAAAATAATAAATGAAAAAAAGAAGAAAAGTGTAAGGGGCAAAAGCCTCCTAGCTTCTTATCTTGAAAGCTGAAAAGTCACAAGAATAGAATGCTTAACCAGTTTTGAACAAGTTAAAAGATTAGATTAGGAAGCAGCTTCTTGGGCTGGAAGGGAAAAATTAGCTATAGAAATTAAAAGGTAACATCTCCTCCTTCTTATAATATGTCTTCCTTTAAAAGTTTATTCTAACTCAGACCCTTTGTTCACCCCCTATACATTATTCCTCTTGGGTCTTATGCAAGACCACCCATATGTCATGTGTGGTGACATAATTTCCTTGCTCCTACATTATTGTAATAAGTCAGCTAATGCTGTATTGTAAATGATTGACAAAACACAATAGAAAGCCTAGTAGAAGCTTGGGTGAGGGAGGCATTCTTCCAGGGCATCTTTACACTGGTCAGAGTACATACCTCTCTGAGAGTGAGAGTCTTTATCACACCAATCTCCTCTGTTCTAGCCAGGGTCCAAGGATGTCAATGGGGGCAAACAACAACAGATGATCACGCGATTTTTCTCCTTTATTCTATTAACTTGGGGAATTGTACTAATATCTTTGAATGTAAAGCCAACCTTGCATTCTTGGGGGTAAATTGCATTTGGTCATTATATACTAGTAAATATGGAGATGTACCACTCAGATCTCCATTCAAAGCTTCCTCAGCTGAGGCTTACCCTGATAGAGAAGACAATGGAATTCTGTCTGCTGACCACACTCCCTACAAGTGGGCAGCAAGTCCTTCCTTGACAGAAGACTGTGATAGATAGACAATGGCATACAGACCAGGTGTAACAAAGTCTGGCTGGCGAGGTAGGTAGAGTAAGGCAAGGGGGACAGGGTTCAGTTTTGCCTACCTATGTCCACCAGCCAAATTTTTATCAGCAGTCAACTGAAGAAGCTCTGATACGAGATTGTATTCTTCCAAAGTTAAATCGGATAAGTTATCATTATAAGTTGACTTTATGTATACAGAGGTAACAGAGATACATTTGTGATGCTAGTGGCTTTGGGAAAATGTTTATATTGTTGATAAGCTAAAATGTAACAATACTTTATTTCCCCCTCTAAAAGACAGCATGTGCCTAGTGAGAATGTCTGATTATACTGAAGGTTAAAGGCTACATAGCTTCTTTACTTGTTCTTTCATTTGCTTTGTTCACTTATAAATACTTGCCTCTATTTTTATGTATTTGCAACTTATAAGCATTATTTGAATATTTAACAATTTGTACCTGCCTTCCTCCCAAAAGGAGCTGAGAGAAAGTGGCTTTGTTGACAGCCAGATTGTTTATGTCAATCAGAGAAATTATGCCTAATCTCACAGTTGGGATGAATAAAAGGAGCTTCTGGGATAATGGAATGCTTCCTTGCTTTTCATGAGACAGGAATTTATAGCATTGGCCTCATTATTTAGTTTGAAAAGAATTCCTAGAATTTCAGATACCAGTACAAAAAATACACATTCTAAAGTAAATCTATACTAAATATCTTTAGGTATTATTCACATCTCTTTCTCATTAGAGAATCATCTTGGGTTGACCAAATATATATATGCACTAAATGAAGTTTACTTTTTATCTTCTTAACACATTCTGTAAGCACAAAATTTATACAATTTTTTTTTTTTTTTGAGACAAAGTTTCAGCTTGTCACCCTTGGTAGAGTGCTGGGGTGTCATAGCTCACAACAACCTTGAAATCTTGGGCTTGCTCTTGCTCAGGCTGGTCTCAAACTCCTGAGCTCAGGCAATCCACCCACGTTGGCCTCCTAGAGTGCTGGGATTAGGCATGAACCACCGCCCCGGGCTTTATTAAAAATATTTTAAGGGAATGATATAATTCTGTGTTAAGGCATCTAATAACTACTGTTTAACTAATAATGGAATAAACTGAGTGAACTTTTATCAGATCAGCAGGCCTACTTTTTCTAGAATGATATCTACTCCCATAGATCTGACTGGATTAGGACTATGCCATTTATTTAAGCTGAGTGCTTTGAAAACATTAATATGACTGTAAGCAGTGTAAACAATTGCTAATTGCTGTGGTTACATCTTCTTCTTCTTGTTTGAATTTCATATTCCAGATTGCTAATAGATCCAGGTTTAAAAAAATTATAATGGTTCTTATGAAATTATGAAGTTCAACCATGTAATTACAGCTCAAAGACCAGCTTGTTGTGGAAAGCACTTTGAAGCAGGGAAAACAGCTATTTTTATTATTTTCATTCAACAATTCATATTTAATCAGGATTTTTTAAAAAATCAGGATTGCATATAATAACTAATTTAATAGACTAGATTTATTTTCAGAGATACGCGAAGTTTTGATTTTGGAATAAGTTATATTTTTCAATTGCAGTTTTACTAAGAGTTTACAACAGTGGTAAAAAGGAAATTGAAATGTGAATTCAACAAAATTATACATATTGAATAACCACACTTGTAGTTCTGACAAGATCAAAAGGGAATACATTTGGGATCATTACCTGTTCTCACTCCATTCCCACTGGGCATTCCACTGGGTTTGGGTCGACTGGGTCTTGTCATTGTCCTGTTCAGAACTACAACGAAGTGAGAAATAAATATTTCACATATTTTCTTACTAAACATTTTCAGTCATGGAAAACAAAACTTCCTAGAGAATTAAAAGTCATTTAACTGCATAACCAAAAATGGTTGCTTACCAAAAAAATATTATTCAGAAAATATAAACCAAGTTCTGGTACAAAAATCATAAACCTGAATTTGGAAAGAGAGACCTGAATTTGTACTCTGAGCTTCAATACTTGACTTGAAAATATAACTGACAAAAAAAATTATACTTCTAAGCGGCAAATCCCTTGTGGCATTTATATGTGAGCATTAGATACATTCCAAAGTGGAACAGAGGAAAGACTGGGACTAACACACGTCTAAAGAAAAACGCAAACCTGAATCATATGTATTTGTCAAGACCTCAGTTCATAACTCATAAATTGGCAATCCTTTTGTAGGACTCTCTAGGTACAGATGTTTCATCTTAATAGTCCTTGCCCAAGGCCACTATCAAATACAGAACTTGATGAAAGCATTTCAGTTTCTCTTGTACTCTGTAGAAAGCTGCAGCATCACCCAGACTTTAAAAGGTCACTTATTTTCCATTTAGAAGACTCTTCAGAGGAGCTCTACGCATGTGTTCCTAATCAGCAAACAACAGTCACACTGTGCGCCTCTGAATCCACTCCCTGTTTGCTCCCAGCACCTCAGTTTCCTCAGCTGCACCCCTGTTAGCAAATAGTCCTTGGTAGCTGTTACTATTTCAGTATTTTGTAGAAATGTTTACTGTAGCCGTCCATAAAAAAGCAACATGGAGATACACATATTTCTAAAATATTTCTGTGCCTAACTACCTTTAGAAGTCAGAGAATTATGGCAAAATACCTGACCTTTCCATAAATCAAAGAATATTTAAAAATCAATTTGTTCTTTCTTTCATTCACTAAGAACATTCATTTCTAAATGTGTTTCATCATGTAGAATGTTAAGGAGACGCCTTAAAATCACAGAGAAGGAGGACAGGACAAAAAACACAAGAGTCTTTGATGCAACTTGTGCCTTAGCATAGCAATGATTTCTGTAAGTCAAATCAATCCTTCCAAGTTTATTATTTTCCTAAATGAGCTCCAGTAAGGGAGATCCTAGGACCTTTGGAGAATTTAGTCAATTTCTATCATTTCCCAATACATAATTATAACTTTATTTTTGCTGTTTAGAACCCATGAAAATTACTTTTATCCTTTAAAGAAATCACAAAAAATATTTTCCAAGAATCTTTTTATATTGAGATGGACCATCTTTTCTAAAGAGAGAAATAATATTTGAAAGCAAATAGTATCAAATAATAGCTTAGTTTATACTCTCTCTGTAAGCGCCATGGAGAATTAAAGGGGTGTGATTTATATCCAAACATTATTTTAAACATACTTTATATTGATTAAGTTTCATAATGGTCTCTGATTCTGATCATCCTTAAAAACCTTAGTCAAGTCTTATCACTGCCATGGATTCATCAGTATCCCTACATTTATCTTTAAGAATAAGAATTTCTCATGTCCTTTATTGCAAGTTAATATATCTCTTCCCTCCTTTGGTATATTTGGTTGTTTCAATTCATTCATATCTTTCCCAGCCTGCAGATTATTTAGGTCATCAGAGAATGAGAAACAACTTACCAGGTCTGATGTGTGGTTTTTCTGGTGTTCTGGGCCTCACAGGAGCAGTGTACAATCTGTGTGGTGCTGAAATGGAGGAAACACTTCATGTTTAATAATAATCATCACTCTAAAGTCCACTGAATGGAGACCTAGCACCCTAGGTATCAACAACTTGTACAGTCTGCATGGAAGTAGAAACAATATTCTGAAATTCCCAATTATGCATTATAGACTCATGCTAAAGGACAATAAAACAAGTAGAAATATTTGTGACTAAAAATTAAAGATGCACATAGTCCAAGTGAGGTAGGTCATTTGCAATGTGTTAAGGATTGTCATCCTGTAGTCCATGTTTTGCAGGAACATGCATCTTGCCACATTGTTGCTTAACCTTATAAGCACACAGGCCAGTCATCCATCTGCCAGTCCATCCATCTACCCATCCATGTCTCTCAGTAAAGAGTCACTCTGGCACATTATTTTGACAAAGAAGACAAGAAATATTAAAGGCAAAAAGAGAAATAAATGTTAAGAAGGAAAGAGTAGAAATATGTGGACTCTATCAAATTGTCCTTCATGAACCCTGAAATGAATAAATACTCAGTGACATCCATAACGCAGTAGAAATGAGAAAAAAAATGACATTGTGGTCCTTGTCCACCAAGAAAGGGCAAGCAAGGAGAAAGTACTCAGATAAGCCCTGGGGCCACCTTGTTGCTTTTTCCTAATGAAGTCTTGCTGAATTGAGTGAATAAGTGGGTGATCATTATACGCAAGAAATTCTGTTGAAAATGTTTTGCTTCCTAAGGTTTTTAAGTGTGAATTTGTTCTTCTCACTCCTGCTCTCCTCCCCTTCTCCTATGCCAGACACTGCCTCTGGCCACCAACTTTCTTGGTAACGCTTCCTTAGCCAATACTGGAAAACTTTTTCTTGCAAACAATGTAAGCAGATTACATTGTTTTGATGACTTTGTTCACATATTGAGTGGTATTTATATAGCCATAGATCAGCAATGCCTTGCTCATCAAGTTAAAAAAGTGACTGTGAAATAGGTTACAAGGTAGCTCCTCATTTATAAATTTCTCATGTAAAGACTGCTATGACAGGAGCAGGCCGTGCTGCAGGCCAACAGCAGGTGTGTACTGGCATTATAGGGTTAGTGTGAGCCTTCCTAAGTATCATAAGCAGAGTGAACAGAGGTACTGTTGCTGTAAAAATTGATTCCCACATACCCTAACATATGCCTCATGATGATCTGCAAATATTTTTCTTCTATTTTCATTGAGAGTGGTAGGATTCCCTGTCAATTTAACCTACTTTGATTTTTCATATAAATCTCTTTGAATATTAGATTGCTTTACTTAAAAAAATACAGGGATAATTGTTCTCATCTCATTCTAGAATATATATGAATCTTAAAATTTTGGACAGGAATGAGACGAAGAGTACAGCCCAGAAATGGTCAGCACTACTTTCATTATGATTATCAGCCCCGGGATCAGTGTTTTTATTTTAGTTTTTCCCTGGTATTTACTTAAATCTGAACAGAACATCTTATAAAAGAGCTGAAATATAATTTAATTTTAGATTGTGAATTACTCATCACCAACCAAAAACACATGGCCTTGAAAAAAAATGCTCTAGGGTTTCAATTTTAACATAAAAAGTTAAGAATATAAGAAAATAATTAAAATATATAAATGTGTTAAGACAATCCATACTATAGACATATAACAATAAAACATCCTGCATATATACATAATTAACTGAAATCTATGTCTAATAAAGCATTCCAGAAGGAATTTGATAAAAATTCCATATATACTAGTAATAGTGACACATTACTGACATTTCCATTAAGGTAAGAAATAGCAAAATAAAGAAAGGGTCGGTCTCTGATCTTTTATCCACAATTCTGAAATCCATCAACTAGCTTTAAAAAGTTGAATCTTTTTTTCATTTAGAAACACCCTCAGGTGGATGAGAGTCTCTACTTATCCTGCTTAATGTAAATATTTATATCTTTTGCTGTAAAAACACTGTGTTTGATGATGAGAATCCAGCTGTCTCCTACAAATACAGATATTAAAGATATCTACAAAAAGACAAAATAATAAATACACAAAAGTCAGGGTGAGATAGGGATGTAACACAACTAACCATGTGCTCTTAATGGTTGAAGCTGGTGAGGGGATGTGGGAGGGCTGTCATTGTATCATGCCTCTAACTTCTGTGCATATTCATAAATAAACGAAAATTGAATAAAAATCGAATAAAACAATTACAATTCTAAAGCATAATAAAAATTAAACCAAATAAAAAATTTAGAATATTTAAAGGAACTGTCCAACACCGTCAAGTCTTCCTTAGTCATTTTCCTATAGAATATGACTCCATTGACAAAATATATACCCTAAAATTTGATTTCTTTTGTTATCATTTCTTGTTATTATTTCAAACGTCTTCCCTCCAATTAGAACTGATAATGGGTAACATAGAGATTTGCTTTTATTTTTTGTCTTATTTTTGGAGTCCTACCATCTCAGGGAGGTACAGATGGGCAAAGGGTCATTCAAAAACCCTGCTAAAATATTGGAAATCCACAACTGGTTATAACTCTATTAGGATAGAAAAACAAAAAAAGAAAAAGACTTCTGAAAGAAGATGAAGATGAGACAGAGTTCTGTGTAGATGAGTGTACTTTCCCCAAAGTCGGAAATAGTAGAGAAGAAGAAATAAAAGTAGAAAATCACAAGAACACCTCCCTTCATGTTTTAATACTATGCTAATTTAAAAAATGATTTGTCTTGTTAACAGATTTCTCAGCCCACAATATGCAATGTTTTATCGAGTGGGGAGATGGGAAAAAGGAGGAAAAGAGAGGGGGAAGGTAATAAAGGTTCTTAATCAAATGTGGAGAATGAGGCACTGAGGTCACACAAAGGGGAAAAAATGAATAACTAAGAGCTAGCTAGCTCTGCTGCTAGACTGCTGCTAGCATCCAGCAGTCAACAATATATCCAAATGCAAATCTCTGACTAAAGAACTTGTCTCCCCCCATGCAAATAAAATCACATGAGTGTTCAGATTTGTGGTTAGCTGATGTCCTTCACCTATGAAATGAGAAAAATCAATTCACTGTGATGAGAAATGACATTCTGAAAAGAATTTTTTTTTTTCTTGATTAAAAGTAAATAAGGAAAAGTTACTATGGAGAGGTAGGGAACTCATATTACCCCGAGTCGTCTTTGCCAATTCAGTTATGTATGGAATCCGAGTTGTGAAGAGTTCTTGGGTGGATAGGTTTGCTTCTTCTGTAGAATAAACATGGTATGATAGCTTTTTAAAACTAATTATCATCATGACCATGACCAAAAAGTCCCATGCTCTTTTCTGACCCATGCAAAGATAAAAGGATAAATTGCATTTAAAAATATACCTAGTAATCATAGCAACTCAAAGTTAGCGATGCATTTTAATAAGGCTCATTTGTTAAATTTACTGTCTTGTGCTACTATTTTAATAATTATTATGAGGATTTCCAAGAGCTTTTAGCTCAGGATCATCATCTCGTGATGCTGGGTGTGGCTATTCTTGCATGTGGCTCATATATGAAAGTCTCCTGTCTTAATGTGTTTATTTCCATCCCGTGTCCTCCCTACTTCATGATTTCCACAAATTACTTAGATGATCTGTAAAGTAAATATACCATAGGCAAAGATACATGTTTACATCACATAAGAACAAATATTCTTCTATACTCCTCCTGTGAAAATCAAAGTGTACATACACTGGCGTGTGGACAGATTCCTCCTAACAAAATAAGAAAATTACATATGGAACACCTCCTCCCCCTTATTATCTTGAAATCATCACTATTGTACAGGCAGAGAAAATTATATGGTTCACTTCGCCACATACTGGATCCAAGGAAATACTTGTAAATAAAGCACTGCCATCTTTTTCTCTGCTTTGCTTTCTTCCCTTGATTCTGCTTACAAGGAAGATACTTATGATAATTGGCAGATAGTGGCTCTTGCTTCAGTATGCCAAGACACAATAAATACATAGTGAGTGGAAGGTAAACAAAGAGCATATTCAGTACTGATTTTTAAAAGATACTTTTCCTGGGTGACATTGACTCTGCAGTCCTAGGCTGGAATGGATGAATATTTGATAGTTAGGGAATATTTGCTCATTCAATTTTAATTTTTTCTTCACAAAGAATTTCATTTTAAAATATGATCAGTAAATTACTTTCACCAGACACTCACCAAGGATAGATTTATTTGAAAAGGGATAAAGAAAATAAGGCCACTGGGCTCGGCACCCATTGCTCAGTGGGTAGGGTGCTGGCCACAAACACTGGGGCTGGCAGGTCTTAACTCAGCCCAGGCCTGCTAAACAATGACAACTACAACAAAAATATAGCCAGGCATCGTGTATGCCTATAGTCCCAGCTACTTGGGAGGCTGAGGCAAGAGCATCGCATAAACCCAGGAGTTTGAGGTTGCTGTGAAGTGTGACGCCAGGCACTCTACTGAGGGCGACATAGTGAGACTCCATCTCAAACAAACAAACAAACAAAAAAAAAGTAAGGCCACTGATTTAAAGCCAGCTATGTTTGGGTGCAGCATGGATGGGACAGAGGTGCCAACATACATGAGCCTGGAGATTTTGCTTTCTGGTTCATTTTCAGTCAGAGACAAGAAAACTGGAATTTTCCATATAGTGAACGGGTTTGTGTGGAACTCCTCAAAGGCACGTCCAGTTCATCCTCCCCAACCAACCCTCATTCCTCAAGGCAGCCCACCAGGTTAGCACAGGTGTCCTGCCCTGTGCCTCTCTCCCATCTATCTTTAACCTGAAAGGACCATTTGCATCTTTGACTGGTCAACTCTTATTCCAACTTGAAGACCCAGTAGAAACATCACTTACTCTGAGAAACCGTCCCTGATGCCCCAGGTAGTCTGCTTGTTCAACGTGTTGCTTGTTTCTTTACCACACTCTTTGTAATGTAGCAAAACATTGGGCTTAATGCCCCAGGAGCTCTGCTAACTGGGTGTGTGGATTCCAGTCCTGGCTCTGACACTAACTGTTTTTCCGTGGTCAAATTGTTAGAGCTTTCTACGCCTCAGTTTTCCAATATGTAAAATGGGGCAAGTAATGGAACCTACCTCCCAGAGTTGTTATGTGACTTAAATCAAAAACACTTGCA
Source organism: Loris lydekkerianus (assembly GCA_963574355.1). Classification (NCBI taxonomy): domain Eukaryota; kingdom Metazoa; phylum Chordata; class Mammalia; order Primates; family Lorisidae; genus Loris; species Loris lydekkerianus. The sequence goes on along the minus strand of CAUYPK010078396.1, from coordinate 87,844 downwards.
GTACACGGAGTGGGCAGCACAGAAGCAGCAGCCTTGCTACTAAATCCCATCTTCATACTAAAGGGTGAGCTCCCTGGAGTTAGGAGATCCTGACCTTTAAAATAGTTTTTTTTACCGGAACTCACATCACTTAGCTATGTACTTATTAGCATCTGGAAAAAGCTCAATAAATACCAGATGACTGATTTTTCTTCTTAAGTGCAGTTTAAAACACAAAAAAAGCAACAAAAATGAACGATACTGATTTGGGAATGTTATCTTTTTAGAATATTTTAAATTTTGTCAACGTGTGTTAAAACATTCTCATTTTATATTGAAAATCAGCATAACTATTAAACAGATATACAATTAATGTAAAAGTATCAAATGAAGCAGTGATTTTTTTTTTTTTTATAATGGTAAAATAATCTTTTATTATTTGGAAACAACCCATGAATATAATGTCATGGCTGCTTTAAGGGAAATTCCTAAAAGGTAGTCTTTCATTGAACTGAAATATCAAAACAAAATTTACCCAGAGTGGTTTGTAGTTCCTCTTCACTAGGACTTGGGGAAATCATAGGTATAAAAGGGATGTCTCGTGTCTCCAAAGGAGCTGAAAACAAAAGTAACAAGGTTGTGAAGTTTTAGATTTAAAGCCAGCACCAGACCAGACTGGTATTACATGAGATTCCTTCATTTGAAATAGGGAAAGGAAAGAAGAAAGTTAAATGTTGCACAGAACTTTCTGGAAAATGAATGTGGAATACTATAATAATGGCTATGAACTGTTTTTCCACCAGGACACATAATAAATGACATTCTCTGCTCGACACAATCCATGAGAATGCCAGGATAAGATGAGGTGTGGGCTCTTATCAGTCCTGGACAGTTAGCTGTAGCTCTGTTAGTGTCCTCTCTCTTTCCCATCCAAGAGAGCATATAGGATTACAAAATGAGTGAGAATATCATCATTGTTGGGAAAATCTTCTTGTGTCTGCTCAATTTTTATAAATAAGCCACTGCCATATTTGACCAATATTAATAATAGTTACTTGTAGCACCTTGCAAAATTGCCATATGCTAGTATGTTGTAACAGCACAACTGAGCACCACTACACCAGCAGAAATTATTAACTGGATGGGATGAGTAAGATGGACTCTTTCTGAACCGGGGGGAGATGTGAACATGGGGGTAGATGAGGTAGATGAAGATTGACTCAGTAATGGGTTGTCTTAAAGTGGTGTTCAGAGCAAAGCCTTTATAATAGTGAACCCGTATCTTTCTACTTCGGAAAGAATAATAACAGTGAGAATGAAATGATGAAATGTATTGAGAAGAGATGATATTTCAATATGATCACTTGAGAATGACCTGCAAACTTGATGGTAGCAAAGAAAAACAGAGCTGGTCAATATGGAAAAACCATTACCTATTGTTGTCTTTGGTGGCTCAATTCTAAAGGTAACAGGTTGCAGAACTATGCCAAAAACAAACCAAAGAAACACATCCGTGAGAATTACCACCTGGTGAAGTCAAATAGCTTCTGTATTTTCTAGACACATTGATTTAATCACTTAAACATTCTTTCGGAACTATGATAAATATGAGAAAATTTATTAGATGCCATTTAGGGAACTTAGTTTAATTAAAACTTTAACGTTCTCATTTGTTGTAACTTTGAGCATACACCCACAGGTGTAGTTACATTTACATTTTGAAAGGACATAAAAGAGTTGGGTAAGTTAGTAATTATGTTTTATAATTTTATCATGATCTCCTATTGAACAAAAGCACTTCCAGGGAAAATAAACTAATTATACACTATTCTTTCATTTAACCAGGGCAACAATTTTCAACCAGATATGTGATCAAACTTCCCCCAAAGAAATATACATTTTGTATCCATATTTTCTCCATATTTTTCCCACATCGCAACCAGTAACATGTAATTATCTCAAAAATATTTTTTGAAAAACACACTTCTTAACTGGGAAAAGAAAATAACTCACCAGGTTCACTCTGAGCGACCTCAGGGTCTGGTTTATGGGGCAGGAGCACATCTTTTGGAGCTGAAAGAAAAAGATTAAAAAAAAACATGGGTTCTAAATATCTCACTTGGGTTGACCTTAACTCACAGATATAAATTCCCACAAGAAACGAATGAAGCGAAAGTATCTTCCCGATAGTCAAAGACCAAAGCTGGGAAGACAATTATTCTTTCCAAAATGGAAAAAATGTCACTGTGTAGGGAAGATTCTGGTGGCAGTAAAACAGAAACAAAGTCTGTCACAGTTCATTATGAAGTCTTCCTTGAGAGAGAGTAGAGAGGAAATAACTAATATAATTAAACACAAGAAAGTAGGTCTCTTTCAGAATAGAAAGCTTGGCCTGCAGTGGTTAGCAGCCATTGGATATGCATGCTAAAGTCCGCTTAGCAACAGAAAATACATTACCTTAGAGAAAAGGCAAAATGGCTACAAACTGAAGAAAATGAGATAGGAGAAAATCTTGAAAGTGCAGTTGTTATGGGGAGGAAAAAAGCAAAAAGAAATCAGCTCCTCATTAGAACATAGCACTGGTAAAGCTTATGATAGAACTTGATGAGTGCTAAATAAATACTAGCTGTTGCTGTTTTTGTCTTCCTTAGTTATGTAACGTTCAGTGTATCAGGTGCCAAGCACACTTGACACATGAGAATACGAAAACAAAAGACAAAAATGATGCTAAAGAATGGGTATACTCATATCCAGTCCCTGACATCCAGCATATTTTTAATGCTTATATTCTACTTTGGAAAAATAGAACAGTAGATTGAAAACATGGTACTTTATTTGGGAAATTTACAGGGTGATATTTACCTACTGTGAGTACCGGATTTCTATGACAAAATCTCATTCCGAGAGCAGTACATAGTACTTCTTTGACTCAGTTTCCCCATAAGGAGGCCTTCCTCGGTCCTATTCCCTCACTGAAAGGTTTTCCTACCATACAAAATATTTCATAAATATCTGTGTCTTTTGGCAGAGTAACTTTTTTGCATGTTATATTACTCCGGAAAAAACAATAACAACAACAACAACAACAATAACAACAACAATAAAAAAAAACTATTAGGATTCAGACTAGAACTCTTCCTCAGAAGAAAGATGAAGAAAATTTTTGTATGATGAGGTGTGCCAAGTGTAGAAACAGACAATATAAAATGAACATTCTCTTTTTATTGTTTTGGAGGATTATATTTAAATTGCATGCCACATATATGCTTAGGCTAAGCCACTAAGTACCAGCTAAATTGTAGTTGTAGAAATTGACAATGACCAGAAACGTGACTCAGTTAGAATCTCTATGAGTTAAAAAGTGACATCTAGGGAATTTGAAAATTTAGAATTTTTTTCTAAGAAAAAAGGAAACTTCAAAAGGGCAGCAATTGAAAAAGCTAGAGAAAACACCACAATAGCTAACATTTCACCTTGCAATGTCAGTTTTTTGGGGGGATTCAAATGGTAAAATATGTGAAATTTACAGTTGTAAATCAAACTAAATGTTTATCCAGTGTTTGAAGGAGAAGGCACTTTGATTTGGCTCTGCCAAGGTTATGACCATTCAAAACAGCCTATAGTTTATAAATGCCCCAATGAGTTATAGCACCAGAGAATAAAAGAAGCTGGGATTAAGAAGAAGCTGAGAAGAGATTCGCTACTCATAAGTAGACCATTCTGCAAATGCATTACTGGCTGCTGCTCGAGTGGACTGAGGAATCTAGACCTGGGTAATGTGGACTCCAGCTGCTGTAATTGGCACTTTTATTTTTAACCATGAAGCGATGATTTAATAAACTGCCATAGCAGACTTCCTAAAGCAGGTGAAATCAGTGGAAAGGAAAGAAATAGAAACATTTATAGGAAAGAAATATGAATCATTCTCCTACTTGGTCAACTACAGCTCCAAGAAATTCAAGTTTCTTTTTTTTTTTTTTTTTTTCCTCCTTTTTCCTTTATGTGGCATTCCTATATATATGAAATTGAACAAGAGCATGATTCCCAACATCGACAGCTTTTGAGCGGGGAGAAATTCTTCAGTGTAAATAAGGATGAAGGCAGTTTCTATTTCTGCATAAGAATACTGACCATTATTATATATTAGACTCAATTATTATTAACCAACTTCCCACGTATACTAGCTGACCAATGAATTATAGTAACTGTCTTTTTGAGTGAAGTGTGGCACTCCGAAGAAAAATTCAACTAACATGTAAATGAACGTGCATGAAGTTTTAATAGTTAGATGAGAATGAACACGCTACTCTCTGATGAAGTGGGTGGAATATGAAATCTGCAATAAGGTTTACTCTGACAATAGGCTACAAAGAAATTGATTCTCATAGAAAAGAAACGGATGTGGACAAGGTACCCTTTTACTTCATGGTCCTCCTCTATTCCTTTATTCTAACTTCGTACCCTTAGGTCCAGTCTGAGAAGCTGCCCACTCTCTCGTTCTCCCAGAGACCACTTTCCAGGCGAAATTTCCCCTGTGCTCTTGGGTCACCCAACCTCTCACTTTCTCTGAGGACTTTTACTTTCCACTATTTTTCTTTTAATCTTATATTTTTCACCATTAGCCCATTAACTTCCTAAAAAAATAATCATTCCTTGGACCTGGCCTCTCCTTCAACCCATCCCCTCTCCTGCTCTCCTTTCTCTAATCATAGATGTTTGTGTCTCCCTCTCTTTTCTGGTTTTTTAGTTGTGTCTTCTTCCTGCACTTGGGTCTGACTTCCACTTCACTGATCTCCTACAACATGACTTATCCAAAATTCTGAATTACAAAAAGCTCAGAAAATTGAGTTTTTCCTTAACTGATTTAACAAAAAAAATAACTCGTACTGATCTTATTGTTTTTATTTATCCTGGTTTATAAGACTTTTCGTACTTCTCACTGCAAACATATTAACGTTTGTAATCCAGGATGTATGTACTCTTTTAATTGTCTAAAATCTGATAATCGCTAAATTCTGAAGCCTCTGGCCCAAGGCTCTCAGATAGTGAGATTCTAGACCTGCCTGGTGAGATTACAGCCTTCTCAGATTCATCCAATCTCCCCGCCTTTCTTGGCTACCCTTCCTTTCTTGGGACTATTTCCTGCTCCTCCCTTCTCAACTCCTTCTTTTAGGTCTTCTTCTTCTCGTTCTCCTTCTCTTTCTCCCCCTTCTCCTCCTCCTTCTTCTTTTTTTGTCACTCTGTCACTCTGAGTAATATGCAGTCATGCCATCATAGCTCACTGCAACCTCCAACTCAGGGCTAAAGGATCCTCCTGCCTCATTCTTCCAAGTATCTGGGACTATAGCCACACATTACCACACTGGGCTAACTCTTAAATTATTCTGTAGAGGCAGGGTCTTGCTATCACCCAAGTTGGTCTTGAACTTCTGACTTCAAGAGATTCTCTCACCTGGGTCTCCCAAAGAGCTAGGATTATAGGCACGAGCCACTGCACCTGGCCCCTCTGATTTTTTTTGACAACAATATCTGGTGGCTTTTTCCCCTCTGCCTACTGCTTCAGTGTATCTCTGCTACCCCAATACAGTAGAACCTCTGTAAGTTGACCATCTAACAAATTTTAACAAAACTGGTCAACATACGGAGGTGGTCGACATAAGGAACTAGGCCTGCTGTACTGACAGGTACATGTGGTGCATATCTATGAAAATAAGGTCAACTTAAAGAGGTGGTCAGTGTAGGGGGGTGGCCAACTATGGAGGTTCTACTGTATGTGATTTCTGACTTCCTGTTTTCTCAGTCTATACTTTTACCTATATGATCTCATCCAAGATTTAAAAACCATCTGTATGTAGAGAGGTGACTCCCAAGTCTGTCTCAAATCCTGACTTCTGTTTAGAAGTCCAGAGAAGTATTTCCAGCTACCACATAAGCTATTCCCATCTGAAAGTTCTACTGGCCCTGCAAACCCAGCAGGTACAAACCCAAGTTTTTACTCTGCCCTGTGTTCCCCGTCTTAGTCAACGGTATCATCACCTACCACTTGCCCAACCTGGGATGACAGTCATTCTTCTCTCCATAACACAGTCAGTCAACCACTCTCTAGCTCTCTGCAATTCCATCCCCCAAAGCAATTTTAGTGTCAATACCTTGCTTCTCTTCCTACATGACATGCCCTTTTAGACTCTTGAGAAACTTCGTAAGTGGTTCCTTGCCACCAATCTCTTCTTGCCAGTTAATACTCCAAGTTTTTTTTTTTTTAAAGGACAACTATTTTTCTAAAATACAGATCTAATTATATGACCCCATGATTAGAAAAAAGAAAAACACATGCACAATCTTAATTCTCATAATTGCCTGTAGAAAAAAATTTGCATAATGGGAACAGCCCTCAGCCACATGAGTTCAATTGACTTCAAGTCTTCATCTTTCAATAATCTGACCCACATGCCTGGCAATTTAATCACTCTGAGTCATGCTGCTCCTCAACTATGCCGACCACTTTTCATAACCCTGTATGTTTGCTTCCTTATAAATCATCAATAGCTACATGCCTACATATCTTATAAAATCTATTTTAAAGCTCTTTTCCAAGGTTATGTGGAAGAAAGCCAGTTCTGAGGTATTGGCTGTTTGTCTTCACTCAGGCTAGAAGACTTTTCTCTAACATCCTTGTGGAATTAAGTTATGCCTAAAAGTCTAAAGAATGGAAGGAACTGTGCAGAGAACCCCAGACTGACTTACTAGTTGATACAGATCAGCAAATCCAAGTTTGTTGCTTTTGATCTCTGCTAGAATAAATTTTGAGATAAATATCATGATACAACATAACTGTTTTGATTTAGCACTGTAATCTACATTTTTAGACTTTTTACAGACTAGTCTATTTCTCTTAAATACCAGTACGTATATATGTAATCTACCTTCTGTTTTCTGTGGTCAGACTTTCAGAATCTGGTAACCTTCAGGTCTTGGGTGTATTAGGTTCATTAGGATGCAAACCTAAGCCTAGATGTAATCCAAAAGTCATCTGCACACAACAGAATCCAGTGTCTGAACATGTCTAAGGAAACTGAAATGTAGTAACAGTTGCCTCATGATTGATTATTCTTGTAGGCATCACACTTCGGGAGCAATGAGAGGACCCTGATCACAATGGAGGGGTCCACACTAGGCTTGGAGATGGACTGCTAACTCTGAACACGCAGGACTGAGAGCACTGGGAGAAGACCAACGAGAGGGAGTTTCTGTCTTATTTCAGTGCCGATGCTTATTGGTTAGTTTCTGTGAATAAGGTATTGAGGGGCTGAAGGCAAATATTAAATGCTAAAGAAGAAATGCTAAAGAAGAAAAGAGTTTATTAGATATGTTGGTGTGATGAGATTACACCCATAATATTTTTCTAGAGTTAAAAAGTAAATAGTCACTTAAATCCACTGTTGTCTATACTGAATTAATTTCTATTACATGTTTCCACAAGTGAACATTAAATTGATCTTTTTCAAGTGGGAAGATCAGCTTTTTTTCTTACTCTGTGTATATAATATTAGCTGTTATGTTTAGTGATACAAACTTAAATTCTAGACTTCAGGGCAAAGGAGCCTCTCTCTAGCCTATCACCACCACCAGCAGCCACCGACTGTACCACAGCAGCATTAATACCATTCACTTACGCAATCTGGAAAGCATTCTAGCCAGGGAATTCAGGCTTGCTTCCAAAATACCATCATTTCAAATTACAGTTAGAAATCCTCTGGTTCTGGGAAATGTACTATGCCTTTAGGGGCATCTAGGAATTTATAATAATTGTATCTTTAAAAAGAAAGAGAAAAAACTTAAAGCATTTCCCAGATTCTCTTGTGAAAAATGAGTTTGTTTTGGTTTGTGATTGTTCAGCTAACAGTGTCTTCCTAAGGCCACTTGAAGACTTCATGTAAATAGCAGTCATGGTAAGACTAAGGAACGCCTGGGCCCTTGAATTTCCAGCCCTGGGTATTCCTATAAGCATGAGATTACTTTCCACATAAAGATGATAGACAAAAATAGATTTGTAATTAAACAAATCATTTCTTTTTTGCTTTTTGTGAAACAAATTTCTTAACCCAAGATACTGTTCCATAAACTTGTAAAACAGAATGTGACAGGGAAGAAAGCCTTAGTGTTAGATATAGTAAAATTTATAAACCTAAGTAAATGGCTAAATATCATTAGTTCTATTTGTAAAATACATCATTTAATCAGTTTTGTGGAAAAACCAAATTCTTTATCTTCTTGGTTGGTGAAACATTTGAGCACAGTACAGTTAGAATTGGGAGGTTAATTTTTTGTACATGAGAGAACTTGAGTTCTAGGAAAGAGATTGTCCCCTTGCATAATTCTGTGCCTCTTCATTGTGATAAATAGCTTTACCACACGAGCAAATGGACATTCTCATGAAACCTCTAAATAATCACACCACATGTGACGTAACATGGCATTTGACCATAAGTGAAATATGGACCTCACATCTACCAGCTCTCATGTTTCACTACGGCAGAGGGTGACAGTAGAATACATTTGGCTTCAACACAAAATAAAACATTTACCAGGCGAGCTGTACAACACTTCTGCACTCGGTGACATTTTTGGTTTTGAAGGGACACGCAGGGGCTTCTTAGAAACTGCAAGAGAGAAGTCAGAGCACGAGTCATTTGTTTTCAGCACTTCCCAGGCACACCCAACACGGGAAGCACAACAACCCTTGACACTGACATAGCAAAGCATGACTGACCCCAGAGTGAGGCAGGAAACTCGAGCTCTAGGAATAGATCGGTTAGAACTCCAGATACTGTTAGAAAAATGAACTCTGAGAAAATGCAGAATTGGACAAAGCATCAGGTAGGATGAAGAACTTTTTTGACATCTTCATTTCTGAGAATATAGCAATGAAATGAAGGCAAGAGTGCTCTTCTCTTGTGGATATGCTGGCTTGACTTCTCCTTAAGGCCACCGATGTCTTCATCTGCGGGTGAAGCAGGTAAAGGTGGGGAAGTCTTTGTGAATGCTGTGAAGGCTGGATAATCTTTAAGTCGTCTGGGACCGTCGATGACTTATGTCCTAAGCAGACGATGGCAGCAGAAAGGTAAGCAGCCGATGGTACGGGAGGGAGTGGGCTCACAATTACATGCTCTGCATTTCTTAGGCCCCAAAGACACCTTCATGAACTTGTGTACAAATGGAAATTGACTTTTTACCACTGCTCCTTTGGAGTAACAGGTGCTGATGTAATAGACACAGGGAAAAAATCTTATAACTTATTTATAGTGTATTCTGCAATTTCAAAAAGGCCTTTATAAAGTTTATTCCCTTTGATGCTTTCCATAATGCTGGAAGGAAGGAATTATTAGCTACACTTCAAAGGTAAGGAAACAGGGCTATGGGTAGGTGACATTCTCTGCCTGAGGTTACGCGGTTATTAAGTGCCAGAGTCAAGACTTGAACCAAATGCTGACACTCAGACATTATCAGTAGGTCCAAACACATGGGCTCTTTATAGCTCAGGTCTGCCGGTTATATTTTAACTTGCTTCTCATTTTTTAAAGATGAAAATAATAAACCTGTTCTAACAAAATGTGATTATAAGAATCAAATGTGAAATGTCAAAATGATATGAAAATTATACTACTACAAAGTTTTTTTTCCATTTGTAAAGGATATTTACAAATTTGACACCGAAAGATCTGAATGTGATCCTGAATTTCACATTGTTTGTCCATCCAAAAGCTAGGATCATCTGTAACTTTCATGGTTATAAGATCTCTATGCATATAATTAACAATGGGATTGTTGCCTGTTATCTATGGATATAGAAATCTAAAAATCAAACCTTTATTGACTTATAAAATATTCCTGATGATTTGTTCCAAATTTTGGATCCCACTTTGCCCTCAAGTGCAACATAAAGATTCCATGTTTCTATTTAATTTATAAACATATTTTAAGTAAAACTAACAAGAAAGGTAACATGCCCAATTACAGAATTTTATTATGAAAAAAGATGGTGGACGAACAAATTGTGTTGTACTTTAAGTAATATACACTTTATATTATAGCCCAACAACACTCTTTGGCATTGGTATTGTACATATAAACAGAACATTTTCGTCACCAAATGACCTTTTGAAATTTATAAGAGCTAGCCAAGGGTAAGGGAAGAAATACTAGGATTTGAATATTTATCTTTAAAATACAATAGTTTTTGATACCAAGCCTGAACAAGAGAGTAAGACAACATTTCTACAAAACATAGAAAAACTAGCTGATCATGGTAGCATATGCCTGTTGTCCCTGCTACATGGGAGGCTGAGGCAGGAGGTTCCCTTGAACCCAGGAGTGTGAGGTTGCAAGTGAACTGTGATGGTACCACTACACCCTAATCTGAGCAACTCAGCAAGATCCTGTCTCAAAAAATTTTTTTTGGAGATACATATTTGTATACACCCATACATCCATGGAAGACTATAAATAAAAATCTAGAATATTGCTGGTACCTGATGAATAAGATTCGTATTCTTATTATGGGTAAGAAGACCCAATTCTACCCCCTTTTAGAAAGAATGATTAGAATGTATTTTGGTTTTCATGATCAGTTTTCCAAATTATTTCCTCACATTAAGTAGCACTGATGAAGCCAGAAGTATGTGAGCTGCAGCTGCTTTCTGTAAAAGTTGGATTGCAAGTTACTCTCCACCGGGAAATGTCAGGAGCTCCTCTCCTTACAGTCTGGCAGCCACTCCAGGGTTTCAGGTTAGAGAGTGGAGCCCACTGAGCATGGGAATCTATTTATTTTAAAGCTGCATGTTTCATCAAAAGAGGTTGGTTAAAGGTCCAACTCAAAATTAAATTTGAAGCTTGGAATATAGTTTGATAGAAATCAGAGCAAGTTCCTGATTTATAATACTGCATTTTAATTAGTATAAAGTACACCTTCAAAAGATATTTACAAATAAATTTTTCCTATTACTTTATATCTCTTTTACTTAAAAAAAAATTTTCCTGGGTGGTGCCCGTAGCTCAGTAGATAGGGTGCTGGCCACCTACTCCTAGGCTGTTGGGTTTGAATGTTGCCTGGGCCTGCTAAACAACAATGACTGCAACAAAAAAATTAGCCAGGCATTGTGGCGGGCACCTGTAGTCCCAGCTACTTGGGAGGCTGAGGCAAGAGAATCGCTTAAGCCCAAGAGTTGGAGGTTGCTGTGAGCTGTAACGCCACAGCACACTACCAAGGGTGACATAGTGAGACTCTGTCTCAAAAAAAAAAAAAAAAAAAAAAAAAATTTACTAAGTAGGAATTTATAGCCTGAATGTCTGAACTCCTGATGTTCTTATTTTTCATCTTTTCTCTTATAGTCCAACATTCATCGACTTTTCATGCTTTTTATTTCCACTGCTCATTTCTTTTCTACTCTTGTTCTATGCTTTGTATTTACATAAAAAGTTGAGGGGGGCTGGCCACGATGGCTCACACCTGTAATCTTAGAACTCTTGGAGGCCAAGGCAGGTGGATTTCCTGAGCATACAGATTCAAGACCAGCCTGAGCAAGAGGGAGACCTCATCTCTAAAAATAGCCGGGCGTTGTGGTGGGTACCTGTAGTCCCAGCTACTTGGGAGGCTAGGGCAAGAGAATCACTTGAGCCCAAGAGTTGAGGTTGCTGTGAGCCATGATGTCATAGCACTTTACCAAGGGTGACAAAATGAGATTCTGTTTCAAAAAAAAAAAAAAAAAATGTTGAGGGCTTTTGGCAGGGTGCAGTGGATGACATCTGTAATCTTAGCACTTTGGGAGGCCAAGGCAGGAGGATCACCTGAGCTCAGGAGTCTGAGACCAGCCTGAGCAAGAGCAAGACCCCATCTCTAGTAAAAATAAGAAAATTAGCCAGGCATTGTGGCACATGCCTCAAGTCCCAGCTACTTGGGAGGCTGAGGCAGGACAATCACGAACCCAGGATTTTAAGGTTGTTGTGAGCTAGGCTGGGGTGGGCACTATAGTCTGGGCAACAGAGTGAGACTCTGTCTCAAAACAAAAAAAAAAGTCTCATCACAACAAATAAGTGAGGTGATGGTTAGGTTAATCAGTCTGATTTAAGCATTCCACACTGTATATGAAACCAGCATATTGTACATAGTGATGATTTACTAAAAAAAAGTTGCTGGATGGCACCTGTGGCTCAAGGAGTAGGGTGCTGGCCCCATATACTGGAGGTGGCAGGTTCAAACCTGGCCCCAGCCAAAAACTGCAAAAAAAAAAGTTGCAAGCTTCCCATATAATTTTATCTGTTGATTTATAAAGTTCGATTTTAGTTTCTTATCAATAAATTTAATATACTTGTTTTATTTACTTAATAACTTTGTAAAATTATTTTATAAATAATTTGGTTATTATTTTGTAATTAAGTTTGTTTTTATTAATTTGATATAAATTTTTATTCCTATTCTATTAATTAATCATTGTTCACTAATTATTACCTATTTTTACCAGTACTTCTTCTATCTTTATGTTTCAAATGCATTTATTATTATTATTTAAAATTTCTTATTCTTTGGGAGAATATGTGGCCTTGGTACAAATATATCAGGATTTATTATTATTATTATTATTATTATTTTGAGACAGATCCTTAAGCTGTCACCCTAGGTAGATTGCTGTGGCATTACACTTCACAGCAATCTCCAACTACTGGGCTCAAGCGATTCTCCTGCCTCAGCCTCCCAAGTAGCTGGAACCACAGGCATCTGCCACAACGCCCGGCTATTTTTTGGTTGCAGCTGTCATTGTTGTTTTGCGGGCCCTAGGGGGGATTCAAATCTGCCAGCTCAGGTGTATGTGGCTGGCACCTTAGCTGCTTGAGCCACAGGCACTGAGCCAGGATATATTGTTTTTTTTAGCTGAGTTTTAAGTAATTGGAAAAGAATTAAAAATAAGTGAAATAAGGCAGATTTAAAATCATTAGTTACATATGGAATATAGAATTGTCTTTGGGGGAATTTTCCTTTAAAGAAAAAAATTAGTGATTAGTAAAATTTCTCTCAGAATCAGATATTAGACACCACACCTAAAATCGTAGGGTTTTTAACATTTTTCCCTTTATCAACAGAAATTCTGAGATACAACTGAAGTATTTGTGGTGGGAACCCAGAATCACTACCTGGATCATGCATAATTCTGATGGTTCAGATATCTTCCTTCCTCTAGACCATTAGTGTTAGTAAAGATTACTTTCCTGGTATACTTGGTGAGTACACCTCAGATATTTTTTGGTAAGCAGGCCATGTTTTGATGAAAAGTTCAAGTTAGATGACTGGCAGGAGGAATCACATTCAGCAGAAAGGGAGGGATAGGAGTCTAGTCTCAAGCTGGGGCAGGAAAAGGGAGCAGGCAGGCGCCTCATTCTAAGAGATGCCATTCCTGTCTATCCCGTCTTAAGTAACATAACCCTAAGGAAGCTTTCTGGAAGAATGATGCACTTTTTGATCATGTCTAAAAATAAATTTAAATGTTTACTAGGTTATAGAGAAAGACTTGTTTCATAAGGGTTAAACTCAATCTGATATCATTCAACAGAGTAATCCTACTAACTTTGAACTTTTAAAGCTAAAGTAAAAAATAATGTATTTACCTGATTGTGTCTGTGGGGTTCTTGGACGTGCTGATGTTTTTGGCTTAGGAGGAGCACGTGGGGTCTGCTTGGGAGCTAAAAGAAAGGATAAAGGTTCGGAACTCTTGAGCCCTCCAAAGAATGGCAGTGCCACTCCTCTAGGAGCTCAAAGACATTTGTTAGTGACTGAAGATGTAAGTACATAGAAATCAATGCAATTATATCTCCTAAAGATCTGCAAAGTACAAGAAGGTGATTTTTCTATATAATGGAAACAAACAAACAAAAAAGGAACATTAAATGACATCCAAGATATTCATTCAGCTGGCAAAATGAAACTGTTAGAACTTCAGAAATATCTGCTTCAAATGCCTCTTAAATAGGTTGAAAATAACAAGAATTCATTATTACAAGTTCACATCCTTTTATCAGAATATCTACATGTATTATTTTAAAAGCAAACACATAACAATGTCTTGTATATAAAAAACAAATTACCATATTATTATTAACAGCAAGTACTAACAGAAAAAATAAATCTACCAAACAAAACATAACTTTTGTTGGTTATAGTGGGGAAGAAAAATTAAGCACCATGGATCCTTTTCTATGGAGAGTTATTCCTTTCCTGAGAAATTTCTAAAAAAGTGCTAGGACATTCGATGTAAAAGCCAATTGTTTCTTTACCAAGAAAATTAAAAGTATATCCTGTTGAAGGAAAGACCTTGTCAGATGCAAGGTTGCAGCTTGTGGAAACACCTCACTCAGTTGAACTAGTGTTTGGGATGAAAAAGGAGAAAATGGTGTTAACATCATGCGGTTTCAGACATCTTAAGACAAGCTTGCTGAAAATGAGAGTTTTTAGAAACCAGAAATTTCTGAAGGAGTCTGCTTTAATATCAGAAGCTTCTTTCTGATATTAAATCAAAATACACAGAATATGCAATCGTTCCAGAGGAATCTTCCTGTTTGCAAAGAGATAAACACTAAGAAATGTTGGAAATTATACTGGTTTAGAAACCTGGAACTGGGGGGTTCAGACCTCCCTTTGCTAATAACTGGGTCTACACTCCCAGGTTTTCCATCAAAAGTTACACACTTTTTAAGAATCTTTGCCATCCTAAAATTCAATGATTCTAGAGTTTCTTATGGCCTTTTCTGATTCTCAACTCCTTTGCTTTAATGAGGTTCCACTTGATATGGTATTTGCTCTCCTCAGGGTATAAGAAAAATCACCTTAGGTGTGCCGTGAAGCACTCCATGAAAATCGGTATAGAATGAGATAAGCATCACTAGTGACAGTATTTGCAATTAAACATTACAGTAAGCATTATTATAGCTATTAAAAAGGAAACCTTGAAAAGTTAGATACAACTGATACAGATTTCATTAATGTAGTTAATGTAGAATTTCTATAAAATTTAAACTGTAGAGTGTATAGGCAATGTTTAGTAGGATATTCCAGAGGACAATGAGCAAAATTAATATTCACATCTTCCTTGGAAATAGTGCTGTATTAAACAGTTTGATAGAACAAAACAGAAGTTTGGACTTCCTTACGATAAACTTCTGTTTCATGGAGACCAATAGCTAATGAGAGAGTTTTTCCTTGTAAGAAGAGGTACATTTAGTTCCCAGGATGATGATTTGTTTTCATTCATTTCCAACTTTGCCACCTTGTAACTTTATGACCAGCAAAAGTAATTGGTCTGATGTCAGTTTCTTTTACTTGTATATAATGAAATGACCAAACCATTACAGAAAACAGTAGAAAGTAGTATGATACCTAAATAATTATAAGCTGGCTGGCCATTTACACCCTCTTTTATGATGATTGAACAGTTAAGCCTGTTTCTGGAGGTTTCTCTTAACTTCAAACACAAAGTAAATATCTTACAATACTTTCGACATGAACATAGAAGTTGCAAAACTAGTAGGGATGATAAAGTAATTAAAATTAGAATATATGTGTAAACAGAATATAACTGTTCTTCCTCAAAACATTTGTATTTCTTGAATTAAACACTTGCAGAGTAGCTGAGAGATATTTTTCTGGCATATCCTAAAGAAAATCCACAACACAATACTGCTGTTTCAGTGATTATTGAAGATAGTGGGCAAGCAGAGAGCAGCATTGCCCACCGCAGACCGTGAGCAGAGTGGTGAAGTCAGGGCCTTTGAATCTGAAAGTCACCTTATTGCTGTTCTGCAAACACTCACCTCATACATGAAATACAAAATAATGTATTTACCAGGTTCAGTCTGAGGCTCATCTGGGCTGGGTAGGATTATAGGTTGAGAAGGCAGAGGTGATGCTTCTAGGGTAACTGAAGGAAAGTACTTAGGTTACTATAGTGCTTGACACAGCTTAAGTATAGATGACAGACAGGATAAAAACAAACAGATTTTTAAAAATAAAAACTGTAAATCTGCAGCAAAATAGCTGCAGATCTATGTCTTCACAAGGCATTTGGTTTGAAAAAAAAAAAAAAAAACTTAGAAACTCCATGTTACAAAGTACTTTTGAAATCCTCATGCCACATTAGGGCCCTACCTCCTCAACAATGCTAGAAAGATATATTCCGTAGGAATTATGCAAGGAAAAGTAAATTTAAAATGTTATGACATGAGCTAGTTAAGAAACATTGAATTTCAGTTAAACAATAAAGAAGAAAAATCAAACACGTCAATGAATGTGATGGAATGATTGCTAATGGAAGGCACGTTGTTAGGTCAAAGTATAAAGGGATCATCATACAAAACAGTTGTTACCTCAAATGGTCAACACAGTACCATGCTGGCAGCATGGTCAAGGTTAGGGGGAAAAGATGCTATAGATTCAGCACTTTCCCTGGCTTCAGTAGAGAAAGCAAGCAAGGTCTTGATGTAGAACTGAATGGGAGAAGAGACATTTTTGGACAAAGGTTGTGAATAGGAGTGCCTAGAAATAAAAGTGACTGCCATGACGGAGAATGATGATGGAACATGAATTCACAATGAGAGAGACCCGGAGGTTCTCAGGTGGCAGCAAGGACATGGAAAGCACACAAGTTTATTACCTAACGTGGTCTCAGGTGGTTCAGACCCATATGTAACAGATTCCATAACTGTATCAAAACAAAGGAAAACAATTTCAAAAACTACCAGAGGTTCACTACTTCTTTCTTGAAGGTAAACATCTGCTCTGTACAGAATTTTCATCATAATTTACAGATAGACAATGTATTTAGGAAAAAAAGAGAATCAGGAGAAAATTCCTAAAATACTAATTCTCCAACTAATAATAACAGCTAACTGTTATTAGCTGGCTTTCAAATGTTATTATGCCTCAATCTTTAGATAGCAGCAGAGAAATAAGAATTTGTTTCTGTATTCAGAGAGTTTATCAGAGGTTTTGGTGAAGGGAGGGTAATGGGTGGGGCCACACCTAAGGTGCATCTTAGAATGGGTATAGGCGAAACTTACTAAATGCAGAATACAAATGCCTACATACAGTAACTAAGCAAATGCCATGAAGGCTACGTTGAACAGTTTGTTGAGAATATTTCAGATTGTATATGAAACCCACACATTGTACCCCTTGATTGCACTAATGTACACAGGTATGATTTAACAATAAAAATAAATGAATTAAAAAAAAAGAATTGAAGAAGAATGTTGGAAGCTACAGCCTTCATATCTATTCAAACATAGACTATGTACTACTGTTTGAACTGTCATGCTCCATGGATGTTGCATATGCCAAGTAAAAAATGTGCTGAATGTATGAATTAAAGCATGTAAACTTTTACCACCTTCAGTCTTGGGCTCCTCTGGCCTGAGTGGTGCTTTGGTAGTGGGATACACATAATCTGTTTCAGCAGGTGCTAGGTAAGAAACCAGGAGTGGCTGATTAATGGCAGGCAGCCCAAAATATACTGTCATGGAAGGCTGTGGATAATCTGAACACAGAGGTGACAGCTATCTTAAGCAGATACATTCTTGAGGGTAACATTTTGGTAGATTATAAAGATGGCTATAATTCAGAGGGCAGAAATGAAGGCGGGAAACGGAGGCAGTACACTGTGTGGGAAACACACACACGGTAACTGGCAGAGTCTACAGCAATTTCCACCTGAAGCAAAGCTTGTAATTTCACTTCCTTGCATATTTGGTAGAAGGATTCTGGTAAGAAAAAGGCATAGAATGAGTCAAGTCATTGACGAGCATGGGGATGAATCATGAAAATGAAAAATAGGATGTGCATATATACCTATATTCTTATTGAAAGAGTGACCAGAGTATTAAAAAATGAAATTGATCATTTGGAGTGAGAATAAACTAAATCAGGAAGTTCTGAAGCAGCAGACACCAGCACAGGGTGCTGCATAGCATGACTTTCAAGATCCACTGAACCAGCAGGGGCAGGTGGCTATGAATTAACACAAAGCACGAGGACATCCACAGACCACTCTGCAATGGGATGGAAAAGCACATGTGCCTGACTTCCCACCAGGAGGCATTTTTACCTATGGTTTCCTTTGATGTGTCAGGGCTAAATGTAACAGATTCCAGAACATCAGAAGCTAGCAAAAAGCACAAAACAGTACAAAGGATCAGGAATGAGTTGTTGTGAGCATTGAATGAATACAAAGAAAGGATTTAGAAAAATGCCTTGTGCTGAGTAAGCACTCAACTGTTAGGATAACATTATTATTAATACTAAGGGAAACTAATTACTGAATTGAACTCACAATATTTTAATTGTTGCATAGCTGTACTTTGAACCTTCAACTTGGAGTACCCAAATGTCATTTATCTAATTAGTAGATACCATAAAAGAATGAAATTACAATCGTATGCTAGAACAAAACAGGAAAACAGGATCCAAATGTTTCAAAATAAATGTCAGGAAGTAGCAACAGCATTGCTAATACTGTTTTTAAAACTTTGTTTTCAACTTTGAAGGGCAGTCTTTATTAAAGGATTCAGTATTATCATTACTGAGGAGAGGTTTCTCTAGAATGCTAGAGAAACTAGCATTCTTCTCAGATAGCAGATCACTGATTTAGTTTACTACTAAAGAGAACCACAAATTTGTGACTGTAGCTGACAAAGTATAAAATCAGTTCTTCTAAGTGGTTTTGTTGACCACTTAATCAGATATATGATTTTCTAAAATGATACAGAGTAAACTTAATGAAATGAAGTATTTTTATACAGTTGAATAGCATAATAGTAATGTGACGTATTATTAATTTAACACCAATGTATAATCATGGGAAGAGCATTGTACAATATTTTTGCAGAGTTATGACATGTGTATTATATAATTTCCAAATACAGTTTTCTATACTTGTAAGTACAATGCTTAGAGGATTATAGTGTGTTCCCTGAAGCTGGCAGTGCACCCAGAAAGACAGAATACTCTATTTACCAGGTTGACTGTGTGTCATTTCTAGGCGTGGCGATGTCACTGGTTTCAAAATAAGAGTTTGCAATTCAGTGGGAGCTGAAAGAAGAGGGTTTGAGTTGTAAAAGCAATTATGAACACTTTATGTCATAGGTCTTACAAAGAAGCAGCAATAAACTGAAATGCACAGACCTTGAGCATCACAAGGTTCTGGAAAGCCACACAGAGTATGCACTATTTAAAGAAGAGGTCAGCAAACTATATCTTTCCCAAATTTAGTCCCCTGGCCTGTGAGTTTAGAATGGTTCTTATATTTTCTAAGTGGTGGGAAAAATGAAAGAGTTATAGTCCTTGACAGATGAAATGGTATGAAAATCAAATAAAGTTTTATTGAAACAAAGCCACATCAGAAACTAAAGTAATTCATGTTAAATGTACATGCGGTATTATCAATTTCAGTTCCCTTTAAGCTGCGGTAGTTGAGTAGTTGTGACAGAGACTGAATGGCAGTCTAAACAAGTCTAAAAGACTCATCTACTATCCAAGTATTCACAAAAAATTGCCTATTCCTGACTTAAAGCATCTTTCTGGGAAAGCAACAGCCAATTTGGCAAAATTAGGATCTCATGGACTATTGTGTCTGAATCTTCATTCTCGTGATCATGGTATCTTCCCTGCCAGGTAAGTATGGATCTTAATTCTCCTGTGAGCTTTCTAAGACCTTCCTATCCCCGAGCTCATGACAGTAACATTAACCAAGTGTTGAAGGCCCTCTGGGAGGGTTTTGTTCTGGATTCCAGCTGCACTACTCCCTTGGCTACCCTCAACAGGTATGGAGACTTTGTTTTATTTTTGCTGGTCTCACCCTCCCACCCACTACTCTAAATCCTATAATTATTTTAAAACCCAACTACTGTCAGCCCACAATTTATTCTTGACTCCTTTGAATAATTTCTATTTTTACCACTTGTTAGACAAGCTGATCTCATATAAGCAAGTTGTTCTGTATCTAGAAAACAGTATTTCAGAAAACCCTAGGTTTTTGTTTTTTTTTTTTTCACAATTACATGGTACTCTGTTTAGGAGGGAAAATGGGCCCCTTACTTTTGATCTTCACCTCTGCTCCTTATCCCTCCCCACTTCATTGCCAATATGGTGCTGGGGACACAGACCGAAGCCTAAGAATTGTCTGCTTAAGCAAAAGTAGCAGCAATGTTTAAAAAGAGATGAATGATGTGGTATAGAAAAGCTGAATAAGATGTGTCCTTTGTCAGAGACAATCTTTATGTGGGGTACATGATGAATTTAGTTAGCTACAACACCAATCTCCTTCAACAGTGAAGCTGATGATGACTCCTGTAGTTGCCAAGCGGTTGACTACTCCTAGTTCCTTTTCTCTGAAAGGCATAGAGGGAAAGTTCAAGGCATCTTATTGTAGCTCTGGGACCCAAATGCAATGGGCGAGAAGGACTCTGACTCCAGATACCATAGATCTTCTTTATTTCAACTGAGAAGCTTCAGGACATTTAAAATTGGGGGGAGGTGGATGAGGCTTCCCTTCCATCCACCTTTGCATTTTTGAAACTAAAGGAAGACCTTGGGTTGCTATAGTATTTTTATGCCAAGAAACCCTTGACAGAATTTTACGTGGACCTGTGTTTTCTAAAACATGTTAGAATTTTCTTGAGTTTATCTCTTAAATTTTAAAAAAAAAAAAAGTTATTTTGTTTCTTATTGTCATTGAGGGTTCCTTTAGAGACCAAAATCACAAAGTTTGTTAACTAAAGGACGAAATATTCATATGCACAGTACTCAGAAGGATCCCTAGTTAGTAAAGATGGAGAGCTCCTGCTAAATGGGGGTGAAGAGCCCTCTAGCTCAGTGGTGACTGGGGAGCCGGGAACCTGAGAATAGCATAGAAAACTTATAGAAAGTAAGTTACTCAGAGGGAGTCTGTGGTCCTTAATTGCTGCTGCTTTACAGATCTAAATATCAAATAGAAGGGGAACAACTTGTACCTCATATTTAACACTGAATCATATGGTGTAGTTTTAATGAGGGTTCATGGCAGATGGATGCCCTTCACTGGATCCAGGGACATCTGTTCAAAACAACAGGTAACACTTGACTTAAGATTCCTGACTACTTAGAAGATGAAGTATAAAATAGAACGGCCACAGCAGTCTGGGGAAGCAGGAGCAGCTCTGGTCATGATTGGGATGGAGTAGGGTTTTTAACCAGTAAGAAAAAGCATTCAATGAAAGACTCAAAAATCATTACCTAATGTCAATCTTGAAGCCTCAGTACTGTGAATAACAGGTTCAAAGCCTGGAATAGGAACTAACCAAAAGCAACAACATGAACACAAGAAAGCTGAAATACACATGAAAACTACTAGTTTTTCTTTTAAAACATGAGTTTCACAATATATATTTTTATACTTTGGAATTTGGAAGCAAATAGTTGCTTTCAGAAGATTTTGCCACACTAGCCTAAACATAATCACAGAGTCACAAAACTTACACTCTGCCAAGTATCTTAGTATTGCCCATGTGAGGTTTTCTTACGTATTTGGTTTTCTGATTATAACTAATATGGAAGTTTGTTTTGGAAATATGTTCAGTCAACATATATGAATATATGTATATAAAATACATATATAATATGAATATATAATACACACATATATGTTTATATATATTCATACATAAATGTGAAAATGAATATGAATGTTCATATTATATATGTATTATATGTTATACTAAAGGACTAAATAATATGCATTTAAGTTATTAACATAAATATTAATTTGCATTTAATATGCATAAAAGTTAAGAAATGCTGGTATAAGCCCTGTATTATGTGAATATATACATAGCATATATACGAGTGTTATATATGTGTATTATATATATGTATTATGTGTGTGTATAAAAATATATATACACACACACATATATAAAAGTAACTTGTTACATTTCTTTGAAGTTGAGAAAAATACCTGC
Source organism: Loris lydekkerianus (assembly GCA_963574355.1). NCBI lineage: Eukaryota > Metazoa > Chordata > Mammalia > Primates > Lorisidae > Loris > Loris lydekkerianus. Next base: position 65,833 of record CAUYPK010078396.1, on the reverse strand, counting down.
TTATACATATAATCATGGTTATAACAAATAGCTTATATGTTTCAATGCAGATACAGCAATAAATCATCATGAGTAACTATGCCAGTCTTCCTGTAAACATATCTTTAAAGAGAGGCCAACAACTTTATCCAAACCAAGTCATTTAAGCGATCAGGTACACAAGTTTCCCCAGCCCATGTTCTCTAGGATAGCTCTCTAGGAGAAGGATCTTCTACGCACGCCGTATAACTTGATTCTTAGAGAACGTGATGACAGTCACCTCCCATCACAGCTACTGCCTTAGGTCCCAGTGGGACAGGCTGCTAGACCTCACCCCTCAACCACAGAATCACACATTTACCCGATTTGGTTTGAGATACTTCAGGACTTGATGTGGTTTTAGGTCTGGGACGTGGATGATGTGTTCGTTGTTTTTTAGGAGCTAAAGGAAGAAATTTTGGATTATTCTAGTGCAAGTGGCGTTGGAACAATATAAAGTTGAAGGACAGAGGAGGATGACAAGATAGTCTCATACAGCTGATGACAATGTGGTGATGATGATGATGGAATGGGGTTTGAAAATAAGCAGGAAAGAATTGTTGAGAAACATGGAATTTCATTACCTAATGTTGTTTCTGGAGCCTCGGTTCTAAAAGCGATGCGTTCACGGACTGTAGCAAGAACTGGCCAAAAAATAATAAAATAAACCAAAGAGATTTAACAAATTTACTCGAAGATTAATTTCACAGGTCAATTTTAAACTTCAGAACTGAGAGAAAAATGACACTTGTCCTTTATAGATTTGGCCAAACCGTGGCCAGGGTTCCCATTAATCTCAGACACACTTCCAAGACAGCATTGTACTCAGCTACGTCTCCCTAAGGGGTCGCATGGCCTTGTCCTAGATGTTTGACTATCTGCTCCTTGCTGGTGTAGAAAACTGCTGGACACGCTGTTTACACACTTACAACAACATCTCTACTGTTTTGGCCAGCTATTACGGGCACAACAAAGATTTCACATATTTGAAAGCATAAAGAGTAACCATTATTGCACTGTGCTCATCAAAATATCAAAGTAGTTCTTGATTAAATAAAAGTTAAGAAATGTTGGCATAAGCCCTGTTTCAGGAGGAGAAAGAGTCAGTCTACCCTGTGATGGAAGTCCATAATGTATACTTTCAAAACTGGGGCACATTTTAAAATTTGACAATTTACTGAAAACATCATTCCTTGAAACAACAAATCCATCACTATATCACACAGATCCTAATACAACAAAAAATAAGATGAGCAAAGAAACATTGTATTTCCACAGCTGATGAGGGATAAGCAGTGTAGATGAGGGGAAAATGGAGAGTCACATTTAAAATACAGCTTAAAATAGTTACTGAATGCTGTTTAAACAAATGCGCACGATCATATGAGACAAAGGTGAGCAGTTACCCAGAGGTTTGATGTCCTGAAGTTAGTGCATGCAGCTCTCTTAAATGTAACTAGTAACTTGACACAGAGCCTAGCATAGTTTCAAGACAAAGACTAATGGAATGGCAACAAAGGACAATGGGATGGTCGGAAGATACAGAAAAACCCGTCACTGCGTTGCTATGACAAGGAACAGGAAAAGCTCTGTTTGAAAGACACGCATTCTCATTACCCATGGTTTCTGGAGCTTCAGTTCTAAGAGAACCAGGTTCAAGATCTGTAGCAGGAACTAATTAAAAGCAATGAAATAAACACTTGTCAAAGATCAGTCAATTAAATCTTACCAGTCCAATGTTTCAATAGGTGTACATCAATTTTAAGAAATTTTATGAAATTTGTTATTTGAAGATCTGGTCACCTTATGGCTAGGTAAAGAATCTTTTAAGAGGCACTCAGTCGCAATGCACACATTCTGGTAAGTATTAGGTCATTTCAAAAGTTTTGTCCGTTTTTACGAGTCTAAACTGTAATATCTCAGTGAATATTTATTCAATTAAATCGAAATAAGCGCCATTTGAATCAGTGCACTTTTGCCAACGTAACACAAGTCAATTAATTCCGTCGGCATAAAAATTGGGTGCACGGGATTCGATGAAGTCAACGAAGGCCATTTTTGCTAGGTCCTGATTGGCAAAGGTTCTACCAGTGAGAAAGTTATCGAAGTGCTTGAAAAGATGGTATCTCAAAACCAACTTGCTATTTTTCTGTGTATCTAACTTCCTAATTCTCAGCACTGTAGAAGACTGCTTTAGAAAGTTGTTTAGATATTTCACCAAATATATATACACTTATCTGTCTTGGCAATGGGTGGCTTTTCTGTGGGAGCTTTAAAAAATATCATGTCTAAATGACCATGGACACAATCAGTAGCTTTTCTGTGTGAGAGGAAACAGCAAAAAAATAAAGCAAAGTGAACTAGGCTCAGTTTGTTGGGAACTCATATTTAGAAATAGGCTGAGGCTGGGCGTGGTGGCTCATGCCTGTAGTACTAGTGCTGTGGGAGGCCGAGGCAGGTGGATTGCCTGAGCTCAGAGGTTTGAGACCATCCTGAGCTAAAGTGAGACCCCGTCTCTACCAAAAAAAAAAAAAAAAAAGCCGGGCGTTGTGGCAGGCACCTGTAGTCCCAGCTACTTGGGAGGCAAAGGACAAGAGAATCGCTAAAGGAGAAAAGAAAAAAATAAATGAAACAAACAAACAAACAAAAAATCTTCAAACTAAGATAAGTGAAAGCCAGTTGAAATTGAAAGCAAAATTTAAAAAAAAAAAATAGAAATAGGCTGAGATCTCACTGGAGGCAAAGGCAGTCCACAAATCAGGATAAGGAAGGAACAATTACTTTGTGGTACCCAGTAGAACAGCTCCATGATCTAATTACAAAAAGGCAGTGTCCTAGACTGGAGAGATCGCTGATGCTTCTGGGGTCAGACGTAAAGTGTTAAGCCGTATCTTTAAGGCCTTCCTTCAACTGCTCTTACAGACTCTTCCAAGTGCAGCACTGTCATCACACTTGGAACCTTGCAAGCCTCAGGCAGCCTGTGCCCTCCGACTGGCCTCTACACGTCTTTTCATCTCCAAACTTTAAAACCCAACTTCTTCCTAATTCTTTATTTCTGTTCCTCACAAACTTTTCTTCCTCTTAGCTCACAGATGTTTACAGCACACCCCAAACCAAGTCCGATTTGCACAGACATGCTGGCCTGCTTCAATCTTTGGATGTTTCATCCCGGGACAGGCTTTGGCCCTGAGGATACTACAAAGCAAGGCATTAAAAATAAGCTGCCCCCTCCTCCTGTGATATCCTCACTACTGCTGTGACTGTGGGAAGATGGAAGGCACTTAATGTTTATTTCTAGAAATAAAAATGCTTGGTTTTAGCTTGTCTTTATGAATTGGATTAAATAAGTAGAAAATAAGATATACAGTAAAAGACCCCTGTGTAGAAAGCACAGGAATTCAGCTGCCAAACCCCCAACTATGTTATCCTTTACTAAGTCAATAGTGGGAACTTATCATTTTATGCCTTCAGCCACATAAGGCTCACAAAGGCCACCACTCTCATATATGCATCAGTCACGAATTCCCAGAAACTGCTAGCATGTGCTCCTTTTACTAGAAATCCACATTTACCCGGTCTGGTTTGAGGAGCCTCTGGACTTGGTCTGGTTTTAGGTTTGGGACGTGGACGTCGGGTTCGTTTTGAAGTTTTAGGAGCTGAAGAAAGAAAACCTTCAGTTACAACAGAGCCTCCTGTTCAGAAGCTAAGGGTAGCATGACACATGACTCTAGATTTCCAAAAACTTGTTTAGATTTTCTGATATTATAGGAAACTTAAGTATTAGAAACGTTCACCTTTATTATAATTGCATGTCTCCTTTTACAGATGAAAGCTCATTGGGAGGATGTGTCATATGTAAAATGAAATTATTAACTCAAGAAGAGAAGAATAGTTAATAGGACTCCTCACATAAAAAGGTTAAGAATCACTGCTAAGATATCATGCTGCTGCTGGCAGTGTTCAGTTCCAAGCTTTTTGACAGTCTACTAAAATAAGATGACATAATTAACTAAAACATCAATCAAGCAACAAATACCACACAGACAGCATACAGAAATAGAACTTTAGAAACTCCCTGTAACCATAATGATTGTTATGTTCAAAAATTACTTTTCAAAGCTACTTTTAGTAAAATGTTCATTAATAAACACACAAGATGAAAACACACTTTGGGGTGGTTACATGCCCAACAGATAACCCGAGTTAGGTCCATGCATGGCTCTCTCAAAAACAAGGGGCAACTTGTTTTAAGAGTAAAGAGTTTAGGATGAAGAACATCATGGAATGACAATAGATGGCTATAATATAGTTTTACAAAGCAGTAGAGTTTGTGGCTATGATGTTGATGGAATGGGTTTGACAATGAGAAGGAAGAACACTGAGGGTCACACTGTTGTTACCTTGTGTTGTCACCCGTGTCTCAGTTCTGAGTGTAGCAGGTGCAAACTCTCTGGTAGGAACTGCCCAAAAGCATTAAAATAAACCAAATGTTTTAAGTGAACAAAAACTCCAAAAATTTTTCTTCACAATGAATCTTACTAGTATAACATGGTTTATAGATCTATAAAACAACTATTAAAAACTGTTAAATTAAAAGAGAAGACAATTGATTTCCTAAAATTGGGCCATACCTAAATCAGGTATCTATATCCTTATTCCTCATTTTTTGATTATTGAATTAATAAGCCAAAGTGGACCATATAGGTATTGCTAAGAACTCATCTTTGGAAAGAGGCTGAGGCCTCAGCATGATGAATCAAGTAAGATGTCCCTCCATTCCAAGCAAGGAAACAACTTGCCTTCAAGGGAAAGAAGAACCTACTGATGGTCTACCCCTTCAAATCTCACCACTCCATCAGGCACCTAAGTCTCTCCACCATGGGTATCCATGGACCCAGTGAGATGCAGAAAGGTTTTGACTACTGCCTCAAAGTAAGATATCTGCACGTCAGTTTTCCAGTTAGACTCTTTCCTTTGGCTGGCATCTACCTATAGCTCTTCTTTCTGATTTTATCCTTTTAACCTTTCCACTAATTCACGTTCTACAGAGATTTCAAGGTTCTAGCTCTCCCTTAATCTTTATTTCCCTGCTCCAAATATTTATGTATCTAGCAGATCTTGTTGGTAACACTCCCAAACCAATCTTGTGTTTACATAGATAACACCTCATGTCATCGTCTACCTTATTTATAAAGGAAAGCCTTCTGCTCTCAATTATTTTGCAGATGTGAGGACTAAACCATGTCTCCCACACCTGATGTATATACCCAAAGGTACTAGTAGGATTTGGAGGCTGCAGAAGTCATTTATTATCCCACACCTGATGTATACACCCAAAGGTACTAGTAGGATTTGGAGGCCACAGAAGTGCATATATTAGATTGCACCAAATATACCTAAATTTTCTAGATTGCACTGAATATACCTAAATTTTCTAAAGTAGTTTTATTTTCAAGGGCTAAATAGAAGTTAATAAAATGCACAACGATAGGGAAGATTGCACACAAGAGGAAGAAAGCATCCAGTTGCTCCACAGACCTCCCCCTGCTGTCCCACCAACTGGGTGCCTCTGCAGTAGGACCTGTTGCTGAACATGAATTGTATCTTCACTCCTATGGCAGCCTGTGAGTTACTCCTGACCACTGTGATTACTCTCGAGACCCACTGGGTTAGGCTGCTGAGACTGTTTAAACCAGGAACACATAGTTTACCTGGTTTGTCAGACTCGGGTGGTCCAGGACTCAGGGTGGTTTTTTGTCTGGGACGTGGACGACGCGTCCGTTGTGATGTTTTGGAAGCTGAAGGAAGAAATTCTCAAGTTACTATATAACTTCATCATCTGTGGTCCTGGAATCTGTGGGGGATGAGCACAGGACTCTGGACTGTGTACACCTTGTTAGATGGCTGCCTCTTTAGTTTAAGATAAAAGCACTTAATAAAGATGAGTAATTATAATCAAAGTCTCATAAGGCAGCTTGACTGGGCATCACAAAGGCCATTGCTTAATTTGAATGGATAATGAAAGACAGCCCTACTAAGTCTGAGTTTATAGTTCAATCTTTTGACTTTTGGCATGTTTTTTAATACAACTATTAAAAACGTATTACTACCTTCATAGGAATAAAATAATAAAATACTATGCAGGTAGAAAAATGGTAGAAATACAGATAAGCTATGGATCCCCTTGGCTCTGGAAGAGCTGATAATGACTTTACTTATCTAGACAGGAGATAGCGACCTGTGATATGTTTGAAAGACCGCTTTATCACAAACACTGCCCAAACAAAATATAGGACATGACGCAATTTCAAGTAGGTTATATGGCAAATAAATTCCTCAACTAGGTTCATGGTTCATGCATGACTGTTATCTTAAAAATAGATAATTTTAAGAATCATATAATCAAATTACCACAAAGAATGATACTGGTGTCATCTGAAACAAATTGAAACTCTGGGTTTGACAATAAGCAGGAAAAGATTTGTTGAAAACACGGTGCATTGTCATTACCTAATGTTGTTCCTAGGGCATCGGGCTTAGGAGTTACAGGTTCTAGGACTGTAGCAGAAACTGATCAAAAACACAATAAGCCAAAGAGATTTTAAAATATGATAAGTTAGAGCATTCATGTGCCAAAAAAAATTAATAGTCTCAATTCTTCTACAAAAAAAAGGAAAAAAAATGTAACTTCTTCACTAAAGAGATGCATACATGTTTGTTATTTTAAGATTTAGCCAAACTCATAGTCATGGTCAGTCTTAGGCTTAGCTTTTCAACTATCTTAAATAACTCAAAGAATTCAATATTCTTAAATGAGAATTCTCAAATACTCTATAGCTTTAACTAATGGATACTAACCAATACGGAAAACTGGCTGTGGAAAATATTTTAATGAATTTGCTAAACATACATGCAGAAAGAAATTATGTAAAAGAAATTATGTACAAAACCCATGTACTGAACATGAACATTATGTATAAGTCAACGTGGATGCAATGGACAGTTTATAAGTTTGAAATGAATATAAAAATTAATCATGAAAGTGAACTATTTTGACTTTGCCAGGAAGTCATCTATGGTCAGTGTCTGAGACCACTGTCCAAATGATGGTACTAAGAGGGCAGTATAAAGATTGTGTCTCGGTCTGTAACGCCCAGTAGAACATCTGTTTGCCCTCAGCCCCAAAAGAGTGGCCATCAGAGTCTTCTGATGTCTCTGTATCATATCTAAGTTCCTGAATCAGGTCCTCAAAATCCTCCTTCAACTGTCTTGACATCCCCTTCAAATGCAGCATCATCAATAGCCATATTCTGACCATCTAGAACATAGTCCATCTAGACTGGACTGCCATCCGGCCGACCCTCATACACATTCAGCCCTTCTGCCTTGGTTCATTCTTCCCTCCATTCACCCAAATCCTATAGTGGGTCCAATGTCCAAGTCCAGCCCACCTTTGATCTTCTCCTTTCCTAATAATTACTTCATGTTTGTTTCCAGCAAGCACATCCTCAACTCTACTACTTTCAAATTAGAATGAGTTTCCTAATCTGGAGACTCATCCCTGAGGTCACCATTGTGGGAACAGGAATGTACAAGGGACTTAGACTCTGTTGAATTGAGCATGTTGGCTCTGCTAAAGAAGGTTCACTTTTAAGATATAAAGGAGTTTGACAGTAAGAAATGTACTACATATATAGTTTCAAAGAAGAGTCTCATAAAGAAAAAAACAATAATCTAGTCAGGTCTCACCCAGTCATATCCTTCTGGACAACAGGGCAGAGGAGAGGCTCCTGCCCAGGCCTCCTGCCTTCCTCCTCCCACCCACCATGGGTGCTGATTTGGGTACCCCAGGACAGGCTGCCAGGGCTCACCCTTAAACCATGAGATCACACATTTACCCGGTTTGGTTTGAGGTGCCTGAGGGCTTGATGTGGTTTTAGGTCTGGGACGAGGACGACGGGTTCTTTGAGATGGTTTTGTAGCTGAAGAAAGAAAAGCCTTGTGTTAACCTAGGTCTTACTGGATACTGAAGAGAGATTTTCCCCAAATTTGTCAGATTTTCTAAAGTTCCAGGAAATTGACTTTTTAGTTTTACTTTTTCACTTCTTTTATGCTAATGTGCTTTCTTTTTATTGTTGAAAGTACTTTGGGGACAAACTCATGAATGTGTATAGAGTTGAGTTGCTCACCCAAAGCACAAAGATTAACACTTATATTGAGAAACTATAGAACTCCTCACTGGGAGAAAAACGATTGAGACGGTGTCCAGTGAAAGGAATGAAGAAGTTAGAGTCATAGTAAGGAAGAGGCTTAGAATTTAAATTTCCAGATTTCCGTAACTTCCTATATGTCAAATTAGTAATAAGACATATCATTACTTAAAGCATCAACAAAGATACAAACATAGCTTTCTAAATGTAGAAACATAGATGTGCAGCCTTGATAAGAAACGGATCCCAATTTGTTTTTAACTTAGTGTTACACCGAACACTGCTAAATGAAGTACAAGGTGATACAACAATGTCAAGTACGCACACACAGGGCAGGTCAACGCTCTGAATGAAGCTCATGCCTGGCGCTCAAAAAAACAACAGGGAACTTGTTTTTAAGAGGCTTTGGTATTTTTCGGATGATTGAAAGGCAAAGAGATGATGTTCGCCATCTCACAGAGGAGAAAAGCCATGTAATAGGGGAGGAGATGGAATAGACTTCACAACGAACAGCAAAGGCACTTGGCAAATAGCCTGGAAACGGCAGGGTCATTACCTAAGGTTGTCCCAGGGGTCTTGGTGTGAAGAGTAACAGGTTCAAAGTCTGTAACAGGAACTAAAGTAATAAAATAAGCAAAAGAGGTTTTCTGGTTTTTGTTTGTTTGGTTTGGGAGACAGAGTTTCACTCTGTTCCCAGGCTAGAGTGTATGCCCCAGCCTAGCTCACAGAAACCTCAAACTCCTGGATTCAAGAGATCCTTCTGCCTCAGCCTCCTCAGTGGCTGGGACTACAGGTGCCCACCACAACACTAATTTTTCTTTTCTTTTCTTTTCTTTTTTTTTTTTTAGTAGAGACAAGTTCTTGCTCTTGCTCAGGCTGGTTTCAAACTCTTGAGCTCAAGCAATCCTCTTGCCTTAGCCTCCTAGAGTGCTAAGATTATAGGTGTGAACCACTGTGCCTGTCCAACACAAAGAATGTTTTTTCCTTAAAAGGATGAAGTACTACAATAATGTTGCTAGTGTACCATTGCCTCTAGACTAATTTTTAAAAAATTTCTGGGTAAAGGGCAGTATGGAACAAATTGTATTTTCCCCCAAATTCATATGTTGAATCCCTAACCCCTAGAGTGACTAAATTTGGAGGCAAGAACTTCAAAGAAACACTTAAGTTTACATGAGGTCATAAGGGCAGGACCCTAATCTGGTAAGACTGATGGCCTTATACGAAAAGGAAGAGACATCAGGGACTCATACACAAAACGATTTTGTGCTCAACTACTCAGCAGACTGAAAAGTAAAGCCTTCTACTCAGCAGGGGGAAGAGCCTACAGGTGTCCTCTAAACATGTACATGCCAACCCTGGAGTATAAAAAGCCCTCAGGCCTCCCTCACTAGGGAGAGTGTGGATTACAATAGTAACAGGCTTCTATGCTTCTTAAGCCAAAGGCCCCTGTGTGTTTCTGGTGCAATCTCAGGTACAGCAGGACATGCAGTGGTTTTTAAGTTTGGGCTGAAATGATATGCCCATTAGGAGATTTTTGGGGGCAGAAAAAAGATAACCTTTAGTTATTTTAAAGCATATGGTTCTACAAATCATAGATATTAAAAAAATCTTTACATTTTCCAAAGCTTGACACAATTTTTGTGAAATTGTCTTTCTTGATACAATTTCCCCAGGAAATATATCTTTCTAAATGTTTTCTTCTACTATGCTATTTTATCTTCTTTTGTTATTGAAGACAGCTTGGGTGCACAATTGACATTTTTAATGAAGTTATTAATTCAGAGAGTCAGAATTGGTATTTTATCTCATTCTCCTAGAGTTCCTTGCCTGGATTTAAAAGGTTAAACATTATCTAGGCCAAGTGTGGTGGCTCACACCTGTAATCCCAGCACTTTGGGAGGCAGAGGTGGGAGGATATCTTGAGCCCGGGAGTTAAAGACCAGCCTGAGCAACACAGCAAGACCTCATCATTCCAAAAAATAGAAAAACCAGCTAGGCATGGTGGCACACACCTGTAGTCCCATGTACTTTGAGTCTGAGGTGGGAGGATTGCTTGAGCCCAGCCCAGGAGTTTGGAGCTTCAGTGAGCAATGATGATGCCACTGTACTCTAGCCCAGGGGACAGAGCAACAGAGTGAGACCATCCCCCCCCAAAAAGAATCATCTAACCTATGATGGCAACTAGAGGGAATCAGTATCACATGAAGAATGGGGCTTATTATTTAAACTTATTAGCCTTGATCACATTGGCTATTAGATAATTCGCTAAAAACATATTAACCAAATATTAACAGAACAGCAAAAATAAAAGGCAGATACAGATAGATAGAGAAACTTCTATGTACAGCCTGGTTAGGACAGGAAGACATACCACGCTAGACTTAGGCCTGGCTTTCTTATGAACACCAGGCAACTCATTTCATGCATGTTGAACCTTCATAAAATGAACAATGGAACTGGATGGCAACAGAGAATGGAATGAGCTGGACAAGGAGCAGAAAAAGCCCTTGCTGAAGGTCAGAAAGTGACATTACCAAATGTTGTGTCTGGAGCCTCTTTTATGGGAGAAACTGCTTCAAAGACTGTCACAGGAACTGGCAAAAAATAATAAAAGAACCCCACTGAAACATTATAAATTTATAGAAATACAGAATCAGCAGCTGTCTCTGACTTGCCCCTTAGATTTCTTTGGGTCCCCTGGGAGAAGGGCTCCTGGGAATCTGGGAGCAAGATGCCACATTTACCCAGTTCAGTCTGAGGCGCTTCAGGACTTGGTGAGGTTTTAGGTTTGGGATGAAGAGGGCGAGTTTGTTGAGGCACTGTGGGAGCTGAAGGAAGAAAATCTCATGTTAATACAGTGTTTTGGGTTCCAGAAGCTGTGGAAAAGATTATAGTGTTATAATTTATTGAGTTTTAGAAAATCAAGTTAGAAATATTCACTTCTGGCTTGGTGCCCATAGCTCAGTGAGTAGGGCACTGGCCACATACACCGAAGTTGGCAGGTTCCAGCCTGGCCCAGGCCAGCTAAACAACGAGAACTGCAACCAAAAAATAGCTGGGCATTGTGGCAGGTGCCTGTAGTCCCAGCTACTTGGGAGGCTGAGGCAAGAGAATCGCGTCAGCAGCAGAGTTTGAGGTTGCCATGAGCTGTGACGCCACAGCACTCTACCAAGGGCGACATAACAAGACGCTGTCTCACAAAATAAATAAATAAATAAAGAATGAAATCTTCACTTCTGTTTTGATAATGTGCCTCTTTGTATCATTTATGGTTCTCTAAAGAACGAAAATCATACAGAAACATAAGTTCATACACCAAAATTATTTGAAGGAGTTTCTCATAGGAATTCTTGAATGAAGGTAAAAGTCCCCAAACCTTGCTGAGTTATGGTGGAGCTGAGGGTGATTTTGTACTCATGGTGTTGCTTATTATTGAAATTTACCAGCTTTGGCATATTTTCTACTTTACTCTTTGCTAAAACAAGACTGTATCATTAATTAAAGTGGCAAAACAAAAACAAAATCATGCAGATGGTAAGAACGCAGGAATTTAGATATTGCACCATCGTAGCCATGCCAATTTCCTCAGCCTAGATCAGGGAGAGAAACCCGTATCCCCACCCCCATAGTGATTATGTTTGAAACTCAGCAACAAAGAATGTGATGAAAATGTTACATGGGAGCAAGTCATGACAAATTCAAAGGTGTTAAATTGCAGATATGTAAATTGCACTAAGTTCATGCTTGACTCTCTTAAAAAAATAAGACATTGTTTTTAATACTCTCCAATACATTAAGAAATAATTGAATGACAGAGGATGACACAGGAGTCTTGTGCAGGGGGAGAAGCTGTGGTTATGAGGATGATAAGATGGGTTGGAAATGATCAGGAGAAGCTCATGCTGATGGATGTAACACGCCATTACCTAGTGTCGTTCCTGGGGCCTCAGTTCTAAGAACTGGTTCAAGGGTTGTGTCAGGAACTGATCAAAAGAGTAATAAAAGAAACCAATGAAATTTTATGAATAAAAGAAATGCCAGTAAAGAATAAGGCTTCTAAGACTGCAAAGTTAATTTTTAATATTCTTAACTCAAGAAGAAGTGAACATACTTTTTTTCTTTGAATATTTCTCCAAACTTTAATCAGAGACTCATTTCTTTCAGAAGATAGGTAGGACAGCCTTTGAGCTCTGTGGAACATCTCATGGAAGTCAAGAGTAAGATCTATTGTTGGTTAATTATCTGATGTGAGCTAACATAAATATGTCTACACTAGAAAACCTGGTTAGTCATTTTCTTAGGAAAACACACAGTAAAGACAACTAGTGCTTTTGTGGAAACTAAAAACAAAAGACCATCAGTTATAAACAGTGATCAATAATGATAGATACAACAAACAGTTCATATGTTTGAATGTAAACCCAATGTGGCAGACAGACCCTTTGTTGATCCCCAAGAATTTTCACCTCCTGGTGTTAACATTTTTGTGTAATCCCCTCCCGAATGTGCACTGGACGTCCAACTTGCTTCTAACCAATGGAATAAGACAAAGATGATGGGCTGTCACTGCCTGGATTAGGTGTATGGGTGCACGTGCATGTGTATGAGAGTGCCATGCTAGAGCAGGGGAGGGAGAGAAAAGGGAGAGAGAAAGGAGAGGGAGAGGATGGATTGTACAAAGGTGTTAACCCCAGAAAGGGGAAACTGTAGGGGTCACACTAAGGTAGGTCCACTGCACATACTAACAGATGGCCAAAAGCAAGCTGAGACTACACTCAGGAAGAGGACAACTCTGCTGTGAATACAACAGTTCTTAATAAGATGAAGAACCTCCTCTCCGTGTTTGCTATCACAAGGCTGGACAGCTTTGGTTCTAAGAATAGCAAAAGCATGGTCCTGTGCAGAAGTAGGAATCACTAACGCCTACTGGATCAAACATAAGCTCTTGTTGAGACATCCCAGCCCTCTTTAATTCATCCTGCAGGGCCACTGAACAGAAGTGTGTCAAGTAGTTACCCTTTGGGAAGCCAGCTAAAATACATTCCCCACTTGTCACTGTTAGTTCCCGCATCCCTCTACTCATCCAATTTCTATCCCGATTTCTTCTTAATTACCTCAAATCTTGCATCTTCTAAATATTTTCCATGCTCCTAGCATATAGCACTTGTACTATGCAAGAAATCATTTTATATTTGCAAAAACATGCTGCCTTATGTAGCTTTCTACCTGGTTATGGCTTTTGTTTGCAATTATAGTGCAAATTGGTCGGGAAATAAAACATACCTCCTGTTTCTGATATATGGACTAAGATGGCTTTGAGAAATTAGAAGAGACTTAATAAAAGTAGTTGATGTGAATTAAATGTGCTTGCTCAATATTTTACAGCTTTATCTTAAGACATAGATGAAATCAAATGATCATTAATTGAGAATTTCCAAGAAGGAAGGAAGAGGTGCTCAGCTATCTCACGTTCTCCTCACTAACAAGAAGTTTTTACTCCTACAAGAGAGATAGGACATATTTCCATATTGTAGATGGGCCTAGAATTTAGAGTTCCAACTGGAGTAGACCAGTCAGATTTTTTAAAACCAAAAACCACATATTTACCCAAGTTGGTGAGAGGTACTTCTGGATGTGGTGTGGTTTTAGGTTTGGGACGTGGACGACGGGTTCTTTTTGTTGTTGCTGGAACTAAAGGAAGAAAATTTAGCATTAATATGATACTGATGGCTCCATACACTGTGAACAGGATGCTAGAACACAGCTCTATGTTTTTAAAATTTGTTAGAGTTTGAATTGAAGGCACGTTGTCTCTTTGGTTTGAAATTTTCTCCTTTGGTATATTCATAGGTTTTCTCTGATAATTCAAAGTTCTCTAGAGACAAAAATTATACATACAATTATATTTAAGAAATAAAGATTAGGGACTATCCTTTTCTTGAAGGTGTCTTGAATCCCCAATTGGTTACAAATCACTCATCAACTCTGATGGTTGAGAGAGGTTCAAATCCACCCTGCAGTGGATCATTTGAGATGATTAGACTTGGGCAAATTTTCTACTTACTAATTTATTAGGATAAGTTTTATAAAATTTACTGAAACATAAAAAAGTTATATAGACTTGAAATATAGAAAGTTAGATGCTTAATGAAACTGACATTGTATTGGCAGCTTAAACAAGGGATGTGAGAAACCATAGTTTCTTGTGGTTTCTAACAAACAGTACTGTTCAGAGACTCAGACTGACATGATGCAACGCTAGGCTGGGATACAGAGCAGGTAGCTATCTTGAATTAAGCCCATGCTCATTTTTGTTAAAAAGTAAGAAAGCCTTCAATGTTTTAAAATGAATATAAGGAGAGGATAAGAAGAGAGGAGGTGATAATCATCTGTACAGCCCCATAGCTACGTTTGACAATGAGTAAGGAAACTTGCTGAAGGACATAAAGAGTCATTACCTAAAGTAGTTCCAGGAGTAATAGGTCCAAAGTCTGTTGCAAAAAATGGTCAAAAGCAATTAAAAAATAAATATTAAGCACATGATAAAAGTCCTCAAATTCTCTTAAAAATGTAAAAATTAACTTCACCATTGTAGCATTGGTTCTACAGCCAACAAGCAACATTTTGAAGTTCTCAAGTGAGGGTACATAGGTATGAAATCAACATATCCTTAGCATTGTTAGCTACCAGTGTTTCCCGTTTTTATATTATCTCTTGATACAGTAGAAATCACTGCTTAGATACATCTTCAGGCATCTTTTAATAACATTATATTTAACAATTATGAGAAAAGAACGTGAAAGCATAATTTCTAATAACACTGTATAACACTACATACTACAAAATAAAGCACTAGGTCATGATAGATACAATTGATGTATTTAAACAGACACAGTGATGAATAACAAAATAGACAACGCTCTACTTTGCCGAAAGCCCACTTTGGAAAAAGGCCAAGACTTTTGTCCAAACAAAGGTGTACAGAAAGCTGGACATATAAGGTCATTAATCCCACTGAACTTGTTGGTGTACCTCTCTGTTATCATGACAGAAAAAGACTGACCCTGAAGCTCGGAGAGCATGCTGCCCCCACTGGCTCAGCTACAGTCACTGAAGTCAAACATTTGAGGTGCTCTTTGTAGACCCACCCCAAAATAGCACCACAGTCCAGCTAAATGTTGCCTTTCTCATAACCAGGTTGCTCTTCTAACTGCTGTCCTTCTGCTGCTACCTACTCACCTTCTTGCCTCTGTAAGATTCTTGCTTAGCAACCAACAAATCTACAAACTCCACAAATTTCAAGGTCCATATTACATTTATCAGCTCATGGATTTTTTTCTTCTCTAAGAATTAACTATGTGCATAACAGTTGGTAAAACTCAATAAATATTACTTTTCTTCATATTCTTTTATATCTATTTATGAACAGTTTCATACTAAAGCATCCTCCTTCTTCAACTAAGCTGAGTCATTTGTTATTTCTAAAACATTTTTTACAGATGCAAATGTGGCATTTAATAAAATGCAAGACAAACTGAACTAAACATGGTAACCAGAGACCTAACTACCTAAGTTATTGTTGAGCCAGAACCAAAGTGAAAAATGTAATTGACCCTCAGAGATGCAAATAAAATACCCAGGCACTAAGGAAGTTCTTGTACAAGCAGCCTGGGGAAATCATAGGTATTGGCTAGTATCGTGTTGGTACCAGGTGGTTTCCATAACTTAGATCTTTACCCTTAAGGGTTATAGGAGTTACTAGGTGGTCATATCCAATGAGGTTCCAGAGGGAACAAGAATGACATATTATTTACCTAGTTTGGTCTGAGGTGTCTCTGGGCGTGGTGTGGTTTCATGTTTAGGACGGGGACGGCGTGTTCTTGTTTGTTGTGATGTTTTTGGAGCTAAAGAAAGGAAACTGGTTATTGTAGCCTTATGACTCCAGAAAATGAAGAAAAGATTACACATGACCCTAGGTTTTCTAGAATTTTCCTAGGTTTTCTTGTGTCTTAAGAAATTTGTCTCTTTGGTTTAGAATTTTCTTCTGGTCATCTATATGCAAAAAAATACACACACACATATATACACACATACACACACACACACACACACACACATATGTATGTATCTGTGTGTGTGTTAAGAGAGCCTAAACCCAAGGGAACCATGTTGATGTCATATTAGAGAGGAATCCAGGCTCACGTGCTTTTAGGAGAGTGTACTTAGAAATTACCTGGCTTGGGCATACATTCCATTAAAAGTATTAGGACAAGCACATTTTATTTCCTAGAATAGTTGGGAGACAATAAAAATGCCCTGCATATCTTAATATAACAGAAAGTGAGGTGCCTATGGAATTATAATTCATGTCTATGGGACTTAAACTTTCAATTGTCTTTGAAATTGAGCTGGCATATAGAACATCACTTTGGCAGCATCATAGGCTGGGTAGAGCATAAATAAAACTGGATAACAAGAAAAATGGGAGATAGATGTTCTTCACTAGCTGTATATAGGCTTATATCCAAGTAACTGTTTTAAGCATCTACAATATATTCAAAATGAAGAACACAGTTTAGTAACAAGAGGTCGAAAAAATCTTATGAAAAAGAAACACCTCTCCCCCACCCCCGACACATACAAAGATGGAATAGACTGGGTGATGAGCAGCACAGGCTTAAAGACGTGAAAGGTCATTACCTAGTGTTGTCGCTGGAGCCTCAGTTCTCAGAGTTACAGGTTCAATGTCTGTGGCAGGAACTAACCAAAGGCAATAAATGATGGAGATTAAGAAGTATAGAAAAAGAAAATTATCTTGAAAATGATTCTTCTTAACCCTGTAAGGCCTATAATGTTTGAAACGCATTTCTAAACTCTGGGAAAATAGAATTGTTTCTCTAGTGACTGGCCATCCTCTCATATCTATTTACCTCACAAAATGGCCACAGCCTTTGCAGTTTGCATTTCTTCGAGGCAATGAAAAGTATTTTTCTGTGCTTGATTATCTGACTGTATCAAAAACTTAACTCCAAAAAGTCTCAGTTGTTGGATATGTAATTTTAAATTACTTTAAAAGATTATTGCAAAAGCTTCTACTGGATTTTGAAAGGTTTTCACTGTCATTATTAGTTTTGAGGGTAGTAGTTGTGAGGTGAATTAGAAAATGTTCTTTGCCAGTCAGTTGACTGGAGATCTGAAACAGTTATGCAAAGGTAAACTTTATGCTTTTTCTTAATAAACATGGCATTGCTTCTTACTCTTGATTTATTCATTTATTTCAAATAGATAATCATTTGATTATCATAATCAATCAATCATTCAATTAATCATTTGAATAATCATAATTAGTCAAGTAAGGAAAAAAGATGACCAGAAAAAATGACTGAAAGACAATAATTCAACCTTTTGCTTGGAGGAATAGGATCTCTAGAATATTCTGAAATGATTATGCATGAATATGAAACTAATTAAGAATCTGAACTTTTTGCTACTAAATTAGTCTCCATTTATTTTTCATTAAATCCAAAAGACTAAATGTAACCCTCAATCATCTCATCACCAAAAACCCTGAAGCATTTATGCGGAGACTGACTTTCCCTGATTGCTCAAGATATCATAGCACAAAGTTGGTTTAAACCACATCTGAGAGCATCTCCTGAACTAATGGCATACAGAAGAGGAAGGGGAAGCCAGGACAACAGGACACAAGCAATATTTATAAGCAATTGCCTTCAAACCAACCAGTGAATTTCTATTTTGTTTGCAAATTAGCATCACAAGACGAGTTTGGCAACAGAAAGTTCCAGATGCATTGGAATAGTACAGAACCAAGGAAGAAAAGACTTTTGCAAGAAAGAGACAATTATGTAGCATCACAGGATCCAACCAGCTTTTTCTTTGCTACACACACAGTAGCAGAAATTTAAAAAATGGTTTTTTTGAAGGGTGGACATCTTATCTGTGACTCACAATAGAACCAAGTGCTGCGAGCAATCTGAATTTCCCCAAAGCTGATCAAAGAAAGAATAACATCGAGGTGTTACGAGCTGGGCAGCAGATTCAGGAATGCCTAACTTGATGTTAAAAAGATCCCTGTTGACAACAGTAAGCCATTTTTGGAAACAAATGAAAAATAAATGAGTAACGATTGTGCATACAAGAGAATACAAGAGATGAGAGGGGCAAAGCCAGAGAAATATCAGCCAAGAAGAAAGAAAATGGCATTACCTATGGTCACTGAGGGAGCTTCAGTTTCAAATGGAACAGGGTCAAAGACTGCATCATAAACAATAAACAGACATAAGTAATAAGGTAAGAAAGGCTAAACTTTCAGGTACTCGCTAATGTTTAACTAAGAGGATACAGAGCCTGGTTTATTCTAAATCGGTATAAATTCCCTGTTGGCTAGGTTTAGGAGAGATGCTTGCTCTCTTAGTAAATTAAATTTTATATTAATTGGAATCTTAGGAGAAAGTTTCAATTGTTCAATTCTGTAAATTAAATTTTCAGAATTTTGTTATGTGGTAAAAAAAAATCACTCAAAAAAAATCACACTGTTTAAAATGCCCCTAGGGTATTTTAGAGGGAGCCAATCCAAACTAGCAGGTCTTTTTTTTAAGCTGTACCTTAAAAAAAAGGATGAGCAATTATAATGAAATTGCTGAGCAATTATAATGAAAAAAGACCAGTGTCAGCCTTCTGTGTGAATTGTCTACTAGTGGTTACTAAAATCACTTCCAAAAATGTTTTAGATACAGAAAAATCAGGCTTCTATTTATCATAAGTTCAGAAAACAAGACTTGAAAATGCTTTAAGAAAATGGAATCTGTCAATCAGGTATAAAAGTTACTAATTTCCCACACTGGATTTCTTCATTTAGTGTGTAAAATATCAATGTGATAATGAACAAAATCATGGTCTTTGGGTGTCTCTGCGTTATATGACATGACAGGTTGGAAACATCACTGAAAATGTTTGCAGTAAAAATGTTGAGCTTAAGCACTGAAAATTACATTTACCAGATTTAGTTGGTGGCATGTCTGGTTTTTCTGTGGTTTGGGGCAATTGCTTTGGCAGTTTTGAATCTGAAGAAGAAAAATTCCCCAAATTAGTGTTATAGCTTAGCTGCAAATGTGAAGATTAATTTCACTTACATACTGTTTTCCTATTTATAGATCAATTCATTGAAAGTAGGGATTACCAGGCTGGATTTGAGGTGCGTCTGGTCTGGGTGTGGTTTTAGGTCTCTTGAATGGTTTTGATGCTAAAGAAAAAGGCATTAAAGTTAGCATAATGGTTATAGCTGTGACTGCTCAAAATAAGGATATACATGTGAAGTGAGGACACTACATAAATTCAGTGAACATTAAAAATTAATTCCTGGGGTATGGAGAGGGTACAAAGGGTGTCCATTTTAGTTACAACACTTGCATCATTAGTTTTTCCTGAGAGAAAAAATCTTTAGGAAATGCTCAAAATGTGTCTTTGAGCAAAAGTAATGAAAACTATCATAAAAATTTTTCCTACATAATTCCAAAAGGTACAAAGTATATTAATTCTATTTCTTTGATTGATAGGGTTTTCCAGTATAAAAACAGTAAGTTAGAAATGTGAAAGTTACTTCTTATTAAAATAATCCATAAACACTTGAAATTACACTTGAGAAATTGTTATATGGCTACTGATACTTGGAATGTTCTAAGGTAGAGCAGAGACAGATTGATTGTGAATGCTGAGCAATTATAATGAAATTATTATAATCAAATAGTATTTGTACTAAAAACAATAAAATCATCTTCAGACTTTTTTTTCTCACATTGTAAAGATCATAACTAGTTTTGTATTGGATCCTAGACCAAGAACAGTCTCTGTTTTTTTAGTTATCCAAACATAGTCAAAAATACTTTTCAAAGAAACAGAACGATTGAAGAAGCCATCATTTCATGCAGCTTTTTGAAAGGGAGAAAGTCTCACAAAGTTGAATGAGTAAAGCAATGAAATGTTAACCATGGTACTGGAATATCATTTTGCCATTCCTTCATTCCAGGATGAGCACAGAAGTCCCCGTCTGAGAAAGAGCCTACGCCTTTCCCAATGGTGATAGGACACGTGGGATAGAAAGACAGATGGTGAGCAGAGAACCAGGAAGTTCCGTTCAAGACCACAGACCTTCCCTGCAGGAACAGATGGGTTTGTTCCAGAGAACTCTCCTATCTTTATGGTCTTCAGACCCAGATAGGAAACATGAAGGGACGCGTGGGATGAAATTGTCATGGGTGGCAGAACAGCAGTTATGGCTGGGGTGCAGCATGGCCAAAGCAAATGTGACAATCTGTGAAAGCAATTGAGGAGGGTAGAATTACCAATCGTGGGCACCAAGGGCTCCAGTGGTACCGTGGCAGGTTCCAGAGCTACAGAAGCAAAAAACCAGAAGCACCAATTATATCAAGAAGTGGCACTTTGAGGAAGGAAACATGTTGTCTCATGCATTTAGGATGCTCTCCCTAAATTGCGCACTTGTTCTCAAAGTGATTTTCTCTTTTATTTTTCCCATTTACCCCCTTTTCCTTATTGCTGTCCCACACTCATCTACCTTGAATATGTATTGCATGTAAAAGTTCCTTTTTTCTTTTTTTTTTTTTGGAGACAGAATCTCTGTCATCCTCAGTAGAGTGCGGTGGCATCACAGCTCACAGCAACCTCAAACTCTTGGGCTTAAGCAATCCTCTTGCCTCAGCCTCCCAAGTAGCTGGGACTACAGGTGCCTGCCACAACACTCAGCTAGTTTTTCTATTTTTGGTAAACACAGGGTATCACTTTGCTCAGGATGGTCTCAAACTCCTGAACTCAAGCAATCTACTTGCCTTGGACTCTCAGAATACTAGGATTACAGGCGTGAGCCGCCACATCCAGCCTCACATGTAAGAATTTAAGGTGTCTTATTTTATAATCCACTTAAAGGGCCAGATTTCTACTATGTGTACCTAATATTATAACAACTAAAATATTAATATATGATAAAATAGATGTATGATATGAATATAGAAAATGAATACAGATTCTCCAACGTAAAAATCAACCCCAGCTGATAACTACTAAATCAGAACCTGCCATATTCTACTTTCTATGATAAGTGGAACTCTGAACATCATCACATTTACCAGGTTTGAACTTGGGCACTTCTGGACTACGTGTGGTTTTAGGGCGGGGGCGACGACCTGGTCGTTTGGTCTTTGGTGGAGCTGAAGAAAGAAAATTAGCCAGTTAACATAGAAAGGGTGGTTCTATAAACTGATAATAAATATCTATCTTAGAAGCACTTTTAAGCCCTTTGATTTATTATGGACACACATCCATCTGTTTGGTAACTTTCTATCATTATTTACCAGTTAAATTAGATCTCAAATAATTTTTTTTTGTCAAAGAGTAAGAAACTACTCAAGAGATTTCCTTATTCTTCCAATCTGAGATGGAAATTATCAACATTTTGTACAACTTAGAGAAAAAAGTCACCTAAAAATAGTGAAGGTATTTGTTCAACAGGAACATAAGAAAGGTTGCTTTAAGAAGCCATTGGGTATAAAAATTAAAATGAGAAGTTTTTCATTTAGCATAAAAAGAAATATACAAATCAACAATATGTGTAAAAAGGCTTTGAATTCAGAAATTCTAAGGGAGGCAACTTTTAAAAAATGAGATATGTTTGTTTAGAAAATATATCTAAAGTATTTGTATTTTTTTCTGGAGGAACACACACACACATGCAGACACTAACGCATTCCTTCATTAATGGGATCCTAAGACATAGACAAGAAAAGAGGAAACTAAGGTCAGCCACTCAACAGCTGTATTATCTGATATTGAAGGTTGCGTCCCAGTGTTTCAGGCCCTAAGACTGTATGAAAAATCATCAAGAAAGAATCCCAGGAATGGAAAAAAAAGTATCCAATGTACTCAGTACTACTGTGAAACCAATTTATAATCACTTACACTTGCATATGAAAAATGAAACACAACTTTAGCCTAGGATGAAGGAGAGAAGGGGAGGGAGAAGAGAGGGGATGGGGTGGGAAGGATAGTAGGAGATAGTAGGGGGACCACACCTATGGAGCACAGTGCAAGTACAAGTTGGATCTATCATGTGTAGAACACAAATGTCCTAATGCTGTAATTGGGTAAATGAGGTGAAAGCTATGCTGATTAGTATGATGTAAGCACTCCAATTTGTACAAAGAATCAACACGTTGAAAATGGCATAAATGTATTTATGATCTATGTACAAAAGACTTAAAAAAAAAAAAAGTCAAGCAAAGTTTCAAAAAAAAATCAGGATCAAATGAAAAATGATGACTTTTTTTAAACATGCAATATGCTTAAATTTTAATTACTAGGTTAAACAAATATAAATGGTAAAATTTTTATCGAGATAAGAAGTTCCTTCCCTATTTCAATAGATTCCCGTGTTTTTAGACAAAATGAATAACAATGTAGCTAGTCAGTTAAGTTTGGAAAGAGAAATGGAAAAAAAAAAAAAAAGGCAAAATCCTCATTTGGAACATGTGACTATAATACAGTAACCAGCAGTACACACTAGGAAGGAAAATGTGGGTAATTGGTTAAGATGGCACCAGAATGTATTTTTTTGCTCTTTTGAAGAAAAAGAAGCTATAAAGATTGCCATTGGTTTTCTGTTTTTCTGTTTGAATGAATTTCTTAGTGACACGTCAGGTTATTTGATCTGGAAAGACCATAGTGCTTTTCAAGAAAATCTGCAAATGTTAGAGTTTCGAAAGTAAGAAAAACACCTCTAAAAGGCACAAATGTGTCCTAGGAAAGCCAGAGTCCTCTGCTGGCAATAACCAGGTTAGAGCAAGCTCAGGACATATTCCTCAAAGACAAGAGAATGCGTCAAATCAAAATCATTACAGCTTTTGTGACTGTGTCAGAGCCTCTGCTTAGTCAAACACAGGCAGACAGTGTATCTGCTTAGACCAGTGGTTCTCAACCTTCCTAATGCCGCAATGTATTTTCATTGTTAAAAAGGTGTCACGATCTACAGGTTGAGAACCACTGGCTTAGACAAATGGCTAGAAAAATATCTGAAGGACAGCTGATATTAAAAAAAAATCTATAACCCAAGGTAAGGACAAAATTGGATATATGGGTGTTAAAGATGTATATCTTTTTCACTCATTAAAGAACCTTCTATTTCCCATCTTGACTGTGATGGTGGTAGAGTCTGAGATTCTGGGGCTGTAAAAAATCAAGTAATATCAACAGCAATGCTGAGGACACCACTTAAGATGGAAATTCAATGTTCATTACCATGAGCAGTGTTCTCTCCTTGGTGAATGATTAGGTTCTACTAGTTTATGACAGTGAAGTCCCATTACCCCACATCTTCTCCACAAACACAGTAGAAGTAATCTTTAGCTATTGCCCTGTTACCCAGTGGTGAGTGGCCTGAGATTGTTCTCAGAGTCTTGTCCCCTGCTATTCTGCTCCCTGCAGGACAACCAGGTTCCTTCCAGGGAATCAGAAAAGGCTGGACCTGACTTCCTTCCATGAAAGGTAGGAATTAAACTTCCAGTTTAAGAGGGACCACAGTTGTTCATTTAGGGCTCCCCATATGTAGACTAGCATCTACTGCTGGTAAACAAATTAGTTCACACGTGAAATTCAATCCATTTTGGTTAGTCAATCAATAGGAAAGGAGTCTCAGGTTTCATGAAATGCTGAATGAACACTATTATGTAAATATTCTAATAGGTAACAAGCCCTCTGATGTTCATTTAAACTGGCAGTAAGTAAATTATACCTCGTGCTGACTGTGGCTTGGTTACGATATTTATATAAGTTTTTAAAAACAAGGTCATCTGATAGGTTATGTTATTATTCTATGAACAAAAATAAGAATTTTCGAGAAGAAAATAAAAAAGGAATTCAATTTGTTTTTGAAATAGAGGGAAAAGTGGAGATTTTTTTTACTTTTTCTCTTATAGAAAGAAATTAACAGGGCATTGAGTGACCATCTTAACAGAACATAAACATTCTTCTACTTACACATTTCCAATATTACATGTATCAAGAATTGTCTCTGATATTACTGGACAGGCAGAATGGCAGTTTTTGAGGATACAATTAGTGATTGAAAAAGAAACTATAACAATAGTTTCTCTGTAGCAACCAAAAAAGAAAATATAACAACAGGTAATGTAGGTAGAGAGTGTTCACATATTTTGAAAGCAATGCCTAACAGCAGAAGGGACTATTTAAAGACATCATCATTCATTAGCACGTCTGTGGCCAAAAAATCTTTGTGTGAGACTATAGAAGAGTTCAACCAGGTGTGAAAGAATAAAGTTAAAAGGCATTGATTAAAAATAAAAAATTCCCAGATTCCAATTTCTCAAGAACCTGTCAACAAAAACAAATGAATGGCAAAGCAATAATGATGTAGTAGATTGAAGTGCTTATAACAAAGTAAAAATTCTGTATGCATGTGAGTGACAATGTCTGAATGTCTCAGATTCTACTGGAAAAGGAGAAAATAAGCACCCAGGTATGAAATGTAACAAACATGCAGAAAGCATCCATGCCTGAAAATAGCAAACAGCGAACACTTATTTTGAAATTTTGAGGTTGTAATTCATGTTTTTCTTTAAGTAAAGTTGCCTCCTAGGAGTGTGAAAAAATCTATAAGCTTTGCTACTCATAGCATCTTTTAGTTTTCACAAATATTAAAGAATGCTATTTTTTAAAAATTTTATATAGAAAAAAATCTGCATTTTTTAGTTCCTGATCAAGACTGAGACCAAGTAAGGAGCCTCATCCATTAAGCTTCAAAGTTAACTGCATAATAAACATAGCAAAGTTGACATTTAGTAAAAACATCAGCAAATACATCTTCTGACAAGATTTCCCCTATCTGACAATCTTAAGGTATTAGGGCTAAAAGTATAAAATGTTCCATCACAAAGCTAAGTGGATGCCAATGACTTAGCTGCTCACTTCAGCACAAAACAAGACAAATTTAACTCACTCATATAAGTTTGGCTAATAATGAGAACAATTTACAATCCTCTTCACTAGGGAAGAAAGCCGTTTAAAGGAAACACCTGTAACTGGAGGTCTGTTAGAAGCTGGAAGAGCTAAATGTCATTATCACCTTAAAGATTAAACTGTAAGAAAACAATTTTCATTGGATGAGGTAGACAAGTTGGGATCTTGGCAGGTGGCTGCAGTCTGTGAGAAATGCACTGAATTGCACATAAACAAAGGGCAACCCAATGAGGATTTCAATTCATTAACTTGACTATGAGGAAAGCTGAAGGAAAAGCAGCCTATATGGAAAGTGAAATGGAAAAACAGGAGAGGGAGCAGAAGGCTGGGAAAAGCAACAAATTATTCAGATCAAAAAGCTTTGGGTGGTTTATTTGCTCTTCTGAACAGAAGTCTTCACTGGAGCCATAAAAGTGGACTTCCCCAAATAAAAATAAATAAAATTTAAGAAGTGAAAACTAAAGCCATGGTTTGCAGTGATCCACTCATCACTCTGTGTTGCCTCAGACCAGCCAAAGCCAACCTGAGTTGGCACGGGCTTAGGTGTGGATTCTGAAGTGCTTTATCCTTGCTGCTGGGCAAAAAGGGTGAATTTTCCTAGGTGATTAGAAGGTTTAGAAATCAAAGGAGTATAAACACATTACCTTCCAAGTAGTTATTCCCGTCTTAAAGGGAAATGTCAAAGGAAGAACTCTCTCAAACATCTTAGAATGATAAGAACATATATACCCCCTACCCTTGTGTGTAGTAATGAATGAATTTCCTCCAGGAAATTTTTGCTTATAAACCAGTGAGATTAATAATGTAACTTAGGTATAAACTGTAAACCACGTTTGGGGATATTTTCTGATGTATTCAAATTTTACCTTATAATAATAGGAATAATTACATTAAAGAAAATTTGTTAAAATTCAGTGACCCAAACACACAGTCATATTTCTTGGTCTACTTGGTAACACCCCTCTGTTTACTACCCCTGATTCTAAAGCCCCGTAAACATGAATTTTTAATAAAAGTACATTAAACCCTTCTCTCGTACAGCTGTCAGAGTTCTTTGATTTATACGACTATTAGGACTTCTAAGTTTTATAAGCTATGCTCCTTCCTCCAAAAAACCTCTCTGACTGAGAGGTTTTCATTCCATTTCTCTGACTTGGAGACCTCACCCATGGTCACAGCATCTACACTCCTTTTGCCTAATCCCTACTTTCCTTCAGTCTGCACCTACAGCTGCAAATTGAGTTATGAGAATTCCTTTTTGGAGAAGCTGCATTTTTCTTCCTTACCCATTTCATGGCAAAAATAAATCATGCCTACTTTAGCAGCAAATCCCTTGGTTTAATAATCCTACTTTGAAAGTATGCCAATAATGGAAATGCAAGTTCAAAATCCATGAACCATGGTGAAAAATACATTCTTCCCAGAGCATGGGGTTTAAAATTGTATGATAATGACAATGAGTAGTGACAAAGTTTCCCAGAGCCAGTCTTATCAGTAAACATTTAAGACTGTTGTGTGGTGTTGGATAGACAGAAAAAGCAAAGATTTGGTCATTCAATTTGTTTCACAGTCCTTACGCAGGGAATTGTCTGTTTTTCATTACACAGAGGGTGCAAAAAATAGTGCATACACATTTTAAGAAAGGAAAATAATGTGTTAAAATTGTAATACTCAATACATGCTGACGACAAAAGATGAACATAAGTCATCTTTGGGCACCTCTAGCAACGGCATAAGTCAATAGGACTTGAGCATTACAATTTAAATACTTTTTTTTCTTTCTTAAAATGTGTGTATATAATATATAAATGTGTACATTGTATAAATGTGTATAATATATATATATATATACACATACATATATATGGGCACCCTTTGTATATAGAATAATTCTTTCCTGAAAAAGAGACTTTCCTTTTGCAAAACACCATTAAAATGTGCTAAGAGATAAACAGAAGTCAGTGCTTAGAAAGCCCTTAGTCAATGCTTTGAAGTCACAAAGCATTAGGAAAATCCATGCCTTTTTGGTCTTACAGCCTGAGAACTGTGTAACCCCAAACTAAGGCAGAGTTCTTAGAGGATGGAACATTCCTCCCTTTCCAGCTGAAAGGGTATTGTTCAGTGTATTAAAATTCCAGTCCACTTTGGTATTGGAAACTATTTCCTTGTCCTCAACAAGGGAGTCCTCAATCACTTGCGTTGTTATGTATGTTTTCTATGTGACAGTCATGAACACAAAGATCTGCCACACAGCTGAGAGCAATGCTACAATAATGTCACAGCGGCTGTTGATGAGAGATCATTTCGCATGATGGCATTTTCCATGGAAAAATGTAACAAATATCAAAACACAAATCAGAAATTCCTGCTCTAAAGAACTGCATAAAACAATTTTTCAACCCTATTTCAGGAATATTAAAAAGGTTAGGGTAATTACCAGGTTTGGTGTATGTCACTTCTGGGCTGGGAGGGATTTTAGGTTTCAAAGAACTAAATTGTGTTTTACTGGGAGCTGGAAAAATAAAGAAACAAAATAATCAATGAACCAATATTTAGGCATTTCAGTGTCTAAAACCACAGAAGGAAAACCTAAGAATAAACTATACATTAAGTGGAATAGAGTTATTTTTTAATATTTTGTAAATATTCGATGGTCCATTCACAGAGAAGTCTTTAATGGAAATACAGTTAATAACTTTTCATCTGGTTTAGTAAAGCATTTTAAGATTACATTTAACCTGACAGATACAGCACTGTTACTAAGTCACAATAACTCCTCAAAGTAAAGATAGTGACATTAATCTGTGATTAAAAAAAGAAATCAGCTTAGTTATTTGCCCCTTTCCTATTTCTCAGCTGCATCTAAATGTTTAAGCACCAGAAAAAATCTACAATGTTTTAAAATCATTAACAGTATCACTCATAGGGATAATGCTATGATCTGAAACATAAAGAAATTCTACTAACATCAAAATTAAAAGTTGTTTTTTTCTGAAGTTGAACTTGAGGGCCTTACTCAAAAAAATGAAACACTATATATAAGATCTAACTTCAAATGCAATAATTGGATAGAAGACAAGGATGATGTCTGAAGGTCGAGTTCAGATCTACTAAGTGTAGGCCAGCTATCCGCAGCCACAACAGCCACCAGTTGGAGTACTCTATGAGATATTCCACATCATTCAAAGGAGCCTTTTTAAACAGCTGTTGAGACATCATATACATCTAGAGTATAGAATTTTCCATGGTAAAATGAAGTAACAGTCTACTTAGGACATATCATTATTACCCAGTGTGGTCCATGTAGGTTCAGGTCTTTTAGAAATTTTAGATGGAATTGTTCCAGCACTTGTGGTTCTTTCTGGTGATGGAAAGGAAAAAGGAAATATTGAGATATCCTAAAGACAATGAAAATATATCCTCCAAGGAGCAACTGAGGACCTGCTTAAAATCTTGCTATATTTAGGAGTCAGGCTTAACAAAGTATACAATGAGAAAAAGAATTTTTAAGTTGTCATAACAGTGAAGGTCATATGAAATCGTATTTACATTTTAAAGGAATAAGCAGAACCCATAATGATTCTGAGTATATTTGGACAATGAAGAATATCACTTTCAGGTTAATAAGCTATCTAGACCACCCAGACTCTGCGCTGTCGTATATGTTCTTCCCTCTCCTTTTCCTCTGTCCAGACTCGACATATATTTTGAGGTTTGCATCTTCAACTCTTTCTTCCTTGAGGCTCATAAATAAGCCATATAATCTCATGTTATGCTCTCATGGTTATGTCTTATTTTCTCAAGATTATAAGCTGTTTGAAAGCTATAGTCACATCTTCTCCATCTCAGCCACTGCCCTGGTGGAAAACTGAAGACATATTAGGCACCAAAATACAAGAACTGTCAGCCCCCAAAACACTTAAATATAGATGCATATAAAAATGAGTTATACTATGGTTATCACTCCATAATGCTGTGATGCTAGGAATTGTTTCTAGGTTTATACAAAAGTTCAGATGCAAAAAACAAACAAACAAACAAAAAAACACTCCACATAATTTTCAGTAAACTCCTATTTGAGATATTTAATTGTCATTTTGTATTATTAATAATGCATGTTTAATTAATTTTAAATTGTATAAAGAAATTAACCTATAGCATCATCTCTCTCCTTTTTACGACAAGGAGAAGATGTTACCAGTCTGGAGTTAGATATCCTAAAAGGTTAAAGAGACATTTATTTACCAGGTTTGGTTCTTGGCAATTTGGGCCTGTGGCGTCGTTTGGCTGTAGATGGGATAGATGTAGTTTGTAGGGGAGCTGAAAGAAGAAGATTTAATATAGCTTCGATACGTGACATTTCTCAGGGGTCAATCCGGTTGCACCTGTAAACTGTGAACTCCTTCAGTACAAGAACTGTGTGATATTTCTTTGTATCTCCAGAATGCCCAGCACCATATATTATATACATGGTAGACTCTCAATAAGGGTTCACTGGGTCAAAGGTGTTACATTTCTACATGAGAATTGAAACTACATTGTTCAATTAAATGTACCAGAGAATGAGCACACTTGAGGCATTTCAGGACACGAGGTCCATTTAAGAACCCAAAAGGATGACACTGCGTAGCGGGGAAGAAGCAAAAATAAAACAGTTGTGATTTAGAGAATGGATAGTTTGGAACTTCTTTAATTCTGTACTTCATTATTCCTCCCACTGAGAGTTAATGAACTTTACTATTCCAGTAACTTTCTATTATAAAATGGAAGTTGTATTACCTCACTGTACCCATCTTTCTCCATCATGTCCGGGACTGCAGAGCCTACTTGGTATTCTTTATACAAATATTTACACTCTACTTTGGAGAAATACTATGATCAAGTGGTATATAAATGTGCTAACTAAAAAACAATGTATTTTACAATAATTATCACTTATAATTCTTCTATTTTTCTGATTGACAAAATTGAAAGAAATATTAGAAGGAATTATTCTTCAACATGTACAGGTGTCAAGATCATAAAAATTCCTTGAGGATTATCATAAGGCTGAGTAAGATGGGTAACTCAGTTCTTTGAAAAATTTCATGGTAGATAAAAAGGGAAATGCTTAGTAATAAAAATATTCTGAAAAAGCCAATGTGACTTTTTTTTGTCTTATTACATGTTTCTTCAAAGTATATACTATAGAAATATCATTAGTTACCAGGTGGCGTAGGTTGCATCTCAGGGCTGGGAAAGATTTCCAGTTTTGGAGGAACAAATGGCGTCACCTCACTGGGAGCTGAAAGCACAAACATCCCGTCCCACCAAATAATTCCAGTTAACACGAAATATTTTAAGACTCTTAACATGCTTTTAGATGGTACAAAGCACATGCTAGAAGTTTGATGATTAAGGATGAAAAACATATAACTTGAAAGCTGGTGAACAAAATTATGATTTAAAGTGGGGGAAAGGCTAGAATGATCATTGCTCAGCGGCTGACTCCAGGCAGATCCAGTGCATGGAAGTGAGGTGACAGAGAGGAAGACGTGACATGACATGATGCAGGTGACAATGTCCATGCAGTTTTCAAAGCTTTTCACAACTATAAGGATAGGGAAAATATCATCACGTTTACAAAAAAAAGAGCCCAAAATAGAATAAAAAAAGATGGCTACATTTAAAATATTTATACATGGATATTAATAAATAGGAAAGAAATGATTAGATGTGATGGAATGAAATGGTCATTTGGAAGAAAGGCATTTACATGGATTTTTTTTTTTTTTTTGATGGAAAATAAAGTGTGACTTTTCTGTTAAAAACATTACCCAGTGTTGCCCTTGGCTGATCAAGAGTTCTAGACGTTTTAGGTGGGACAGAATCCAGAATATCATCACTTGTTGCTGTTGGAATAAACGTCAACATTTATAAAAGGAGTAGAAGGCCCCAGGAATAAAATATAAATTCATGAGTAATAAATTATGCCTCATAAGGGAAAAAATATCAAGAATCCTGGAGGGAGGGACTGCTGACCAACATTTTAAAATGATTTATTAGGAGCTGAAGATGAGCTCACTTTTAAAAATATACACAACTTTAAATACTAGAAACCACGATAAAACAGTGCTTCATATATTCAACTTGTTTTCACCGGTTTTTCCGATTTCTTCCCTTCTGTTGCATAATTGTTAACTGAACCCCCTCATTGGCATTCTAGTTCTTTTTTTTCCCTTGTTTTCTGCTGCTGTTTAAAAATTTTCATGTTTATTAATAATGACACAAATAAAACTACCTGTTTTAAAAAACCCAGACACATATCTCTGCCTGGTGGTGACGAGTCTTACTCTCTCTGACTGTTCTATAGCACCCACGGTCATAGGTGCAGGCGAAATGCTTACTCAAAGAAACTGTCAGACTTAGGTCACTCACTGTAGATGAGTCAGTAAATGAACGATAAGGATTAGCCCTAATGAACTTCTATAGATGAATGATGAAATTATTCTAGGACAGGATTTCTTACCTCAGCACGACTGACATTTAGGGTTGAATAATCCTGATATGGGAGGCTGTCCTGCGCTTCACAGGGGTTTAGCGTCACCCTGGATCTCTATACCAGTGGTCCTCAAACTGTGGCCCATGGGCCACATGAGGCTGTGTGATTGTATTTGTTCCCATTTTGTTTTTTTTATTTCAAAATAAGATATGTACAGTGTGCATAGGAATTTGTTCACAGTTGTTTTTTTTTTTTTTAAACTATAGTCCAGCCCTCCAGCAGTCTGAGGGACAGTGAATTGGCCCCCTGTTTAGAAAGTTTGAGGTTGCCTGCTGAGATGCTAGCGGCATCTCCCCTGGTTGTGAAAACCAAAAATGTCTCTAGACATTACAAAATGTCCCTGGGTTAAGGGAGGGCAAAATTATTCCAATTTTGGAGCTATTACTCTAAGATTCTTAAAATCGTTTTAGAATGATTCTGAACAATAGAATGATAGGCCATTATATTACCCCTCCACAGTGGCAACCAAATCTAACAGCAGCTCCCTCATGCAACAGAGCTTGTTTACTAATAGATCTAAAGATCTAATTACTCCATGGGAGGAGTGAGCAGAACTCATCTCCCTGACACACAGGGCTATTTCTTCCCTGTGGAGCTCTAGAGAGCACATTTTTTTAGTCTGCAAAAACTAAAGGGGAACCCTGAAGTGTTGTCAGAACACCTGGATTCAAAGATAAAACTGAGAAGCTGAGGATACCTGTGTGGGACGCTGGTATTTCAGGGACATCTGTCGTTGAAGGGCTTGAAAAAACATCATAAACTGCTTTAAAATAAAAAGGTAAAACAAAAGAGATGTTAGTTTTGATGCATTTTGAAAGATTTCCTGACATGTTCTAATGCTGGCGGAGGGACAGTTTGAGGTAGGTGGCAACAGATTTTGGCTCTGGTCTACCGGCCTTATCACTACCATGTAAGACTTGCCTTTGGTCCTTCTTCCTCCATGTAAACATAGAGCTATATGTTTATAGTGATAAAAGGATAAATATAAAGTCAAATGACAGTTTGAAGAGAGATTTCTAAAGAAGGAAACAGCCATCACATGGAGGCTCTTTGCCCAAAGTCCACTGCCTAATCTTTCAGCTTAGTAAAATCTCCATCCCAACCTACGTTTGGACAGCTCTGCGGAGTATGCACAACACTTTCCCATATGTCAGCCACTCAACCCTCTCAATACCCCCGAGAAACAGATGAGGTAGGCCATTCCGCCATCCTACAGATAATGGGGTCTTATCTCCATTTCTAGATAATCAAGTTGAGATTTACAGCATGCGGACAATCGCCAGCAGTCACAAACTGAAACTGTCAGGTTCTGTGCCCTCTCCACCCTGTCAGCAGGACCCGGAACAGCAGGGCTGAGACCGGGACTCTGCTGGCACCATCCTTCCTGACATTTACCTAGAGGCAGCTTTCTGTATTCTTTTGAGGAGCCCAGAGCCCTTCTATCATCTAGGTGGATTTAAAGATTAATTCTCTATTCTACATAAAATGAAGACAGTCGGATGAGGGTAAACATAAAGATTGAATCATTTTAATATAGGGATAATTTTCATGTTCATGTAAGAGTCGAACCTGTAAGTAAAATAATGTCAAAAAGCGTTGTCGCTACAGTCGTGAGGTATGGAGAAAACATGAACCGTGTGAGGTAGATGGGACTCTCCCTGGCCACTCAAATCAGCTGTATAGAAATCAAGTAGAAAGAGGGAGCTCACAGGAAGATTTACACACTCTGGTTACTTGTAATTCAGTGACAACCTAATGACTGTGAAACATTGTGGTTGAAACTATAGGAAAGACAATATCAGATTGTGTGGCATACTCTGAAAATACACAGTATTTTATATTGCACCACATGCTGAAGAAGCAGGAAATAGATTTCAATGGTGAAGGTGATCTTCTGCTTTACAAAATCTTCAAAAATAGAAAGAATATTGTGAGTTAAAGTATGCATCTTTTCTGAGAATATATCTATCACATTGTAAATACAGCTATTTTCTTAAGCCTTGGTGTAATTCTAATGGTAAAATAAGAATGATTAATTTTTTTTTCTTTGAGACAGAGTCTCACTCTGTCACCCTTGGTAGAGTGCTGTGGCATCATAGCTTACAGCAACCTCAAACTCTTGGGCTCAAGTAATCCTCTTGCCTCAGCCTGCTTAGTAGCTAGGACTACAGGTGGGGCCAGGAGTGGGAGGCACTCACTCTTGCTTAGGATTAGAGTTATGAGCCACTGTGCCTGGCACTGATTCATCTCTTAAAGGACAAAGAATGCTGGCAGTTTTTGATCTGAGACTTGCCTTAAACCAATTTCAAGTCGTGGATCTAGCAAAGTCAGCTTTATTTCCTATAAAATAAATCAGGAACTTGCCAACTTGTATTTAATCCCCTCACACTAGAAAAGAAATGACTTACTAGCTTTATTTTTGTTTTTATTATTGTTTTTGATTGTTTCTATGTTGTCCTAACTCTCAACTCTCTTTCATCTAGTGATATTGGACCAATTAGCCTATATTCTGTATTTTTATTCCAAGAGATGATGATATTTTATTCACCTTTTTAAAGTTTATTTTTCATATTTATAATTCCTTTTCATTCTGGAGGTTCTAAGCCAGGCTGCTGTCTTCCCTCAAGTTATTTTCACCCAACATTTATTGGGGGGAAAGAAACTTCCATTGTGGTTCAGACCTGGAAGTTCCCAATTCTCAGGGATCTCTTAACCCCCAGACAAATCCTCAAACATTCTTAGGATTAAACTAACACATTGGCCAGCAGACTTGGTCCTTGATGTTTCTATTTTGGTAATTCCTGAGAGTTGAAAAGTAAAGAAAATGTGCTAAATCTCCACAAATACCACTCATTCAAGGTTTCATGTTGTTTGGGCAGTTTGAGAAGCATATCATTACTTCTTTCATCCATGATTTAAATCTTTTGACTCAGAAGTGAAAGATGTCAGGGGAGATTGGACAGTGTTGACACGGGGTTCTCTGAAAATTTCTCTAAAAGTCAACAACACTTGATTTTTTATAAAATTCTATATATGTACATCTATACTAGAGAAAAATTTCTTTAAGGCTATGAAGCTGATGAGTTGGGGTGAACCCTTCTGCTTTTAGACAGTGTACATGCTACCATACATTATTGTTTAGAAGCAAACCTCTGTCATGTATGTTTCCTGCAGTAAATGAAATGCTATAGCTACTTGACATCAAGTAGTCTTGATCTTGCATTCACAGAACATATGTGGGACCAAAAGTTATAGGAGGAATCAAATGCACCAAGTAAAATAACCAATTTAATTCAAAGGTTATAAAAGGCAGTATTAATTTTTTTCAAAAACCAGTAATTAAATTTTATGATAACTAAATTTTACTTTCGGATTATTCAAAGAAAAATAATAATATAAAATCATCTATCGCCATTTGTTTTATCATTTCCTAAAGCCATGTTTTGTTAAAATGATGTTTTGTTCAGTGTATATGTTTGCTTTGAAAAACTGATTAAATGCAAAGTCTGTAGTAGAAATAACCTGATGTTTTTTCTGGAAATATGTGAGGGCACCCAGAGTATTTCAAGTCATCAAGACTTCATTATTTTACTTCATTCAAATTCTCTGAATATTTTACTATATGAAAGACTTCCCTCTTTAAACCTCAATGCTTAGACCAAAGACCTCATTAACACAGAAATTGTGTCTGTCTTGCTTGTTAGGCACTCTGAGGTTTATTTACTCCAGAGCCTGGTACACGGTGGATACTCAATGGAATTAATCTGCAAGATGTTCAGTACAATGAATAATAGTGAGTTTGACGGTTGGGTAGTTTAAGCTCTTCATAAGAGTAAATGACTTTCTGGCTTAGTTTGGAGAATAAATGAGCATGTGCTATAATTACTTTATGATACACAAATCTCTTCATCTATTACACCAATACCCATAATATGCTTTCAGGGCCATGCCCTGCCACAGAAATAGAATTCTAAAAATACATATGAAGAAGTAATGAAAAAAAATATATCTTCCCAAAAAGCACCTGGGATGGGGGGGGACCCACAATACTGCATAAAGACTTCTAAGTATCACTTAAATGTATTAATAATTTCTAAGGTTATGGAAAAACAAGGTACCTTTCTAGCTGGCCTTGATATCTTTCTTTGCCTGGAAGAAAATGTTTGTGAAATAAAATCAAAGGCTGAGGCTATAAATCTCTAAGAGGCCCCAGTAAATCTGTAAACCATCTGCTGTGTTTGAATTCTATTTTTCTGCTCTCGAAGCATCAACATCTCCTCTCATTCCTAGTTTTTCTCCTCTCTAGGGCTTCATCCAGTTGGGTGGGCCAGATCCATGCTAACCAACACCTCACAGGGCAGGCAGTAAGGTCCAAATGTAGAGTTTACCTCTGTTCAACCACTTCGATCAAACTACCTGTGGTCAAAACTTCCTAACCAATACACGGTTCCTTGTGCGCACTGATCATTTCAGCTTTCAAGCCTTTAAAATAATTTACAGAGCTTAAGGACATATTGTAATTCACTACAGTTCCAGAGAGCACTGAAAATAATAGGTGATGAACCCTAAAGGAAGCTCCCAAAGCAGATTCTAGTGGAAAGACTGAGGCCAACCATCCTCAGTTCTGACCCTCTGTCAAGGGAAGTCTCTAAAAGACAACTGTTCATGGTGCGAGGGGAAATAATTATACCAGAGAAAGTCACTGTCTTAGTAATTTCACAATAAATCTGGAGGAAAATTTAATTTGTCTGGACACTTTGAGGGAGAACGGGCAGGAGGATTGTCTAAGGACGAAATCAAACACAGAATCATTGTGGGTTTGCAACCCATTTTCTTCATTGGCTTTTGAAATCCTCCTACAGAATGAAGTTTTTTAAAGGAGATGACCAAGTAAATTAAGGAGGCTTAACCCTGATGGCATGGTCAAGCCAGAAACAAAAGCTCATTTCCATCCCTATCCCCAAGTCATACAGGGTCTTTAGAAGTCACACCAATGCTCCCCTTGTGGGATAAATTCGCTATATCTATGCTGCTTCACCCACCTCTGAAGCCACTGAAAACACAGCAAGCTGACTGTGGCATCATTTTTCTACTTCCACCTAGGCGGGCCCTCCAAACCAGTTTACAGAGTGATTCAGGCTGCCACTAACTGATCGGAGAGTGATGGAGGCACCATCCCTCTCCAGGTTAATAGGTTGTCAGGCTATTCCCAAGGAGTGGCAGGACCTCTGCGCTAACACTGCCCATTCTTTTGATACATTTTTATACAAATGAAATGATGAGTTTTCCCCTCGCCTCTTCTTTTCTAATAATTTTAAAAACACAATTGCTGCTGTTATTATTATGACTGACTGCATGAAGCTATTACAAAGTGTAGATGGGCAGTTTGGTACGCAGGGAATGCAGGAAGGGCAAGATTCTATTGTATCAAGGAAATGATAGCAGGGCACCCCTTATATACTGTGCATTCCATTAAGAGATTTATACATTATTTCTAAGACATAACAATTGATGAAAATTTTTATGTTATCTCCATTTTATAGATAGGGAAAGTTAAGTTATTTAACTGGGAAATATATGAATTGGTTATTAACCCAGCTCTGTTTCACCCTGTGGCTCACAGATTAGTGCTCACATCCACAGTAAGAATAAACTTCAGGGACCAGCCCCACACTCTTAACAGGTCACATACAATTTCTTATATGGCATATCTGGAAGGCACATGGCACCACTAAAAACATGTAATCTTTTGGTCGTAAGAACAGTTTTCAATTTTTTACAGTAAGCGATAAAGAATTATTTCACTTTAATTTTAAAATATTGCAGAAGAGTAGAAAAGCAATGAATCAGTTGAATTTTGTTCTTTTACCCATTCAGAGTTAAGTTCTTCATGTATCTCCTTAATAGAAAAGAAAATAACTCTGTTGGCTTCCAGGGGCTTTGGGAGGATCAGTACAATAGTGTATCCATAGTCCTTTGAATCTACTAGACGAAAATGATGCAAAACCAAATTATATTATTCCAGTGGAGAAATGATCCAGCAAGCATGTGTGCAAATGCACAATTCATCTGAGGGTGGAAGATGCTGAGGGCTTTTCCAAAACGACACTGAGATCATAGCTAACTGGCCAGGCCACCTTCCAGCTGAACATAAGACCAATTCAAGCCAGTCAGAAAGACTGACTTTTTCTGAAAGATTGTCACAAGCACTTAAGTATTTCTAAAATGTGGCAAATTTCTTTTAACACAAAATTTATAAATAATTTTATATTCTGGTATGTAACTGTACAGCAGATTTTTATAATTCCTTTTATATATTTTAAGGCAAGTTAAATTTGCCAAAGATATCAAAATTGATCAACCCTACTTAAATATATAATGCTTTATAGAAGGTTAAATACAAACACAATTCCAACTAACAAAATCACAAAACACAGCACTAAGGAAAGAGTTGGGCAAATAGGCTAAAAGCAGGGAAGAATATATTGGATGACTACCCACTCAGAATTCCTGGGATATTTTGAACTCCAAATTATCCTGTCTCACTGCTGCTGAAATGATCAAAATGGCCCAGGGATTTCAGTAGTCAGCATGCAACTTAGAATTTCTGTGAAGTCTCTTGTATCCAAAAGTGGTACAGAAATATTTTTGAGAACACACATTCTGATTTTTAATACAGAATATGTGGAAAATAAATGCCAAGGCAGAAAATTTTTTTGCTAAAGTTCATGATAAGTTGCGTTTAATGGTTGATAAAGAGAAGAGCAGCCCCTGGCATCCAGGTGCTGGCCTGACAGCCACAGGTAAGCTGTGGCGTTCTCCTGTTGAACATTAATAACTCCAAAGAACACCAATATCAGATCACGGAGCATGACAAAAACAAGACCAATCTGTAATGATGTGGGGCCTGGACAAACACATGAGTGTTTTCCAAACCACAAACACCACCCTCCCCACATTCTGCTCAAAGGAGTAAGTGCCACTTCTGTTATCCGTCCCAGCTTTAGCTTTGCTCTGCTCATCCTGCTTTCTTGTGAAGAATTGTACAGACACCAGTCACAAGATTACTCCCTCTTTCTGACTGCATCCAATCCAGAGCAAAGCCTGACATCTGGGCACCCTTCCCCTAATGATTTAACTCAAACAAAATCCTACAGTAAGTCTTTTCTAACCTCTTCTGTAGGAGAGTCCTCAGTTCCTTACACTCTGTGTTCTCCCATGTTGCAATAATTGAGTAGATCTAACTTTGTTCACCTACAGGTGTGTTCTGCTGACCTCCTCCTGAAGGGAACTGACGTGGTAAATACAGATGTATCATATCCCAACACAGAAAACAAAATGTACTGAGTTTGCTACAATGATGTCATTAATGCCAGTGAAAATATATTGTTTCTTTAAAGAATACAACAACTACAAATGAGATTAATGGTTTTGTGGCCCAGGAGTCAAACATTATCTCTGCTTAACACTTTTTTGTGTGTGTGTGTGTGTGTGTGTGTGTGTGTGTAGAGACAGAGTCTCACTTTATTACCCTTGGTAGAGTGCCGTGGCATCACACAGCTCATAGCAACCTCCAACTCCTGAAGCGATTCTCTTGCCTCAGCCTCCAGAGTATCTGGGACTACAGGCACCTGCTACAATGCCTGGCTATTTTTTTGTTGCAGTTCGGCCAGGGCCAGGTTTGAACCCGCCACCCTCGGTATATGGGGCCAGCGCCTTACCAACTGAGCTACAGGTACCACTCTCTCTCTGCCTAACTCTGAATTCTCCAAACAGTTGTCTCAGGAAGCTATCTGAGTAATTGAAAAAATAATTATATTTGTTGAAACTAAATAGCAAATAGAACGTTAGTACATGTATTAATTTGCTTAAAATCAATCAAAAGAAACAAAGGGTGAAATGAATGATTATGTGAATGGGATGATGAAAGAATTATGTGAATATACAATTATAAACAATGCATGTTAAATTTTAATTTTAATATAAAAGGCCATACAATATTTACATGAGTGTAGATGGGAAGAATCGCACATTTGCAGAAACAAGAAATATTTCATCACCTACTATGAGAAATGAATCTTATATTTATTGGAAGCCTACTGTCCTATAACTGACTACGCAAGATAATTTTTGCCAGTGCTATTGATAAGTCTATAGTGATAAGGTAGCACTTTTCAAACCTTCAGGTTCACACAGATCACCTGGGGATCTTGATTGCAAGCAGCTCAATTGATCTAGAGTGGAGCTCAAGATGCTGCCTTTTCTACAAGTTCCCAGGTGATGTCTATGCTGCTGGCCCTGTAATCACACTAAGTAGCAGGGATATAAAAGTTAAATGTTATAAGGAAGGCTGGGAAGTTTCTGGGGCTTCTATTCATGCCTGCATATCACCTATTGACTGTTGCTATAGCTCATGACAAGTCTCAATAATTCATCCAGAGAGGGTTAGAAGCTCTCACTTGCATCGTGTTTTCTGGCAACCCAAGTTGCCCTGGTAGCAGTGAAGTGGCTGAATAAGAAATCTGTTTCCAGGCGGTGCCTTTGGCTCAAAGGAGTAGGGCACCGGCCCCATATGCTGGAGGTGGTGGGTTCAAGCCCAGCTCTGGCCAAAACCACACACACACACACACACACACACACACACGAGAGAGAGAGAGAGAGAGAGAGAGAGAGAGAGAGAGAGAGAGAGATCCTGTTTCCTGCTGCATTAGCCACTATTCATACTCCATCAGGGCAAGACCAGAATATTCCTCTCCTGGGATTAAAGATAAAAGGAATCTTTCCTTTATTGGGATTTCCCACATCATCTATTTTTGTCTCCTCATAACTCTGCAACCTTCTCTCCTCAACATATCTGCCCAATGCTTGGTCCAACTCAGGCTGTATAAATAATTCATATTACAGGCATCCAAATTTCAAAAATGGTTTTCTTGAGGTTGTGATCAGTTTGCTCATGAATAATCATAGAAAGTGAAAGCTAGATGCTGCTTAAGGGAAACTAGGGGAACCTTGTGTTCCTTATGTTATAAAACAAAAGCTAAGAGAGTAAAGGGATTTAAAAGTTTACCTACTCCCCAAATCCACAGAACAGTTTGCTTTGGGTTCCATGAGGGTTGCAGGAGTCACAGCCACGTCTGCTAGGGTGCAGTAGACAAACCATCATGTATGCCCCCAGACTAGTTGTTGTGTCATAAGCACAATATAGGTGCTGTGGTGGCTATGGAATCAGGGGCTCAGGATGAAATTCTACCTAGAAACTTGATCTTAGATCTTATTCCTGCTTGAGGAAACTGGGATAGGATCTCATAGATCTATGCACTTAATTTGATGTCATCTTCTGTCTTTTGCTGATATCTGAAGGCCCATTCTCATCCTTTCTCAAACCCAGTCCTCTGCTGGACTATCTCTGAAAAATATCACAAGATGTTGGTGTACTTATCTTCACTACACGAACTCCTACATTATATACTATGATATATGTACCCAAGATAAAGTGATGACAACCAGAAGGTTCACAAAAATTAAAATACAAATGAAACAAGAAAATCATGGAAGTAATGGCAAAAGATAGTTTCTGAGGTTTTCTTGTAACTCATATGCTGAATATGCTCTTCTTTAGCTTACTGCTAGACATCAGAGAAAAAATGTATAGAAGAAAAGTTTTTAGCTGATAAAAAGTTTATTATTTGAAAAAGAGAAGATATCTCAATCAGTTTCAATGGAGGAACACAAGAATTCTCAAAGGAAAAAAAAAAAGAAAACAACATTGCCACCATTTACAAAAGAAGAAAACAAGTCCCAGAAAAGTAGAGAAAACAAGAGTCATATGGTTAGCAGGAGAGACAGGAATGGAAGCAAGATCTGTTATTAGCTTTGAAGACCTATGGTCTGTCCTCTACATCATGATATATTTACAAATTTTAGAACTTGGTATAATATATTGCACATAGTAAGATCTCAAATTTTTATTGAATTGTTTTGCTGAAAAAGAAGTAAATATCTACCTACAAGGGAAATAGTAACCTCACATTGTTAAATACAGTCTGTCATGCTACTTATTTTTCTTAAGCCTCTCATATCATTAAGGAGATCTCTAGAAAATCAGTGAGCCAATTCACAGTTCACGTTCTAGCAGACTTCTTTTTTTTTTAAATGCAGGTTAATGTGAGGGAACAAACAACCAAGTCACAATATTTGAATTTGTTAGGTAGAATCCTTCTTGTAGCTAGGTTCTGCACCCCAAAAATGTGCCATATACCCTTACCTTGTGCCCAGAGGGAGTACCCAGAGCCCCCCTCCCCTCTACCTTATTTCCCCTCCCCTGAACTTGAATTGAACTGAGCTTTTCTCCTATGTGGGCATGAATTAGATCGTCTACTGGCTTCAGATTAGTATTGAATACACTGGATACTTGCTTTTCCATTCTTGTGATACTTTACTGAGAAGACGTCTAATAACATACCCAGAAATTAAAAGCATATATAGCAGAACCTCCATAGATGACAACCTCCCTACACTGACCACCTCCTTAAGTTGACCTAATTTTCATAGACTGGACACACCCCACATGTATGTATCAGAACAATAGGCTTAGTTCCTTATGTTGACCAGCTCTATGCGTTGACTGGTTTGTTACAATCCCTGGGGTGGTCAACTTACAAAGGTTCTACTGTATATAAAACAAATTCAAAACCTTTTTGCTTTTGTAGTGAGGAATACAATGAGGTTCACTCTAAGCACTAAAAATGTATTATAGGTTTTCCATTTACTACAAAGTATATTGATAATCAGTTAAGAAGCCTCTAACAATAAAAGCAAGAAATTACTCAATATACTTGTTATAATCTATTTTTTTAAAAAAGAATGCAATTACCAGTTTGAGGCTTTAGAACCCTAGAATCTTCAGATGTTTTAGCTGTGGGAACAATCCATGGCTTTTCACTTGAAGCTATATTGAAAAGAAACAGAATTTGCTGAAGATTTTTTTTAGAAGTGAAGGGGACAGAAATAGGTTGTTATGTTGTTAATGGCTACAAGAAGCCTGCAAGAAAACAAAAACAAAAGCACATGGGTACAATCACAAGTCATCATATAATGAGAAGAAGTTATTATGTGTCAATCCAGAGAGCATCTGATCAGTGGTCAGAAAGAGGCCAGAGTTTGGTGTCATACTGTCAAAATTTTTAAGGACATTTTCATCCCACTAAATGAGTTAAGTGGAATTAAAACTGATAACTTTTATTGAATTTATAGAAAATCCAATCAAATAGGTCCTTTTTATTTAACCACATCAACCACTTGTTTGCTTGATTTTACTGAATTCATCAATTCATTGAGGTCTGCAGGGATAGGACCCAGTAAAAGTGTCCCACAGATTTAAGCAAACACCACAAATATTCTTAATATCAAATGAAAGGTACTCTTATTACCCAAGAGGCCCTCAGTTTTCTCAAAAGGAAAGGGCGTTTTTGCTTCAGGAAATTTTGGAAGCCTTTTTGGAGCTGTAATGAAACACAAGGAAAGTTATGACCTGAGGTGTAAGAAACAGAGAAAAGATTTTAAAAATCTCAAGCTTGCAAAACAAAACAAAACAAAAAACAAACACAAAAGGGTAAATTATTTCATGTTAGTATGTCTTACTTCTATGTTTCAATGCTGAATATTATAACAAAAATTTTTCAATTATTTATAATTAAACCACTGATTTAAATTACTATATTTGAGCTCTCCTTTTCACTCTTATTTAACTAGCCTCCTGATTTCTTCAGCTATGTTTAATGGGTGCTTTTAGATACATTTCATTTGAACTCAAACCATGGCCTTTTCTATAAGCTTATCCCTCAATTTTTTTTGACATTGCTCTCAAAGAAATTCGATGAATTCTAAGAAGCAGTCTTCTGAAATATAAATAGATCTTCTCGTTAAGAGAGACAATTGAATAAAATTAGAATCATACAATTTAGAAAAAATGTATAAAATATCAATTTGTTCAGTAACAGAATGATTCTGAATTAAAAGTATCAAATATAATATCAAAGTATGACTGCTAAAACAACCCCCAAACACCATACATATGTCACATAGAGATCCTCTTTTCAATCTTAAACTTTTTTTTTTTTTAATTGCTGGGGATTC
This sequence comes from Loris lydekkerianus, assembly GCA_963574355.1. NCBI lineage: Eukaryota > Metazoa > Chordata > Mammalia > Primates > Lorisidae > Loris > Loris lydekkerianus. The sequence goes on along the minus strand of CAUYPK010078396.1, from coordinate 21,865 downwards.
ATTGAGGGTACAGAAAACTAGGTTACACTGATGGCATTTGTTAGGTAAAGTCCCTCTTATAACTATGTGGATCCTAAACTTAAAGGTTGTTTACATTTTAAGGCTCGGTTATTTGGAATCTTACTGTTCTCTAAGCCATTTGCCTCTTTTCCTTCAATGAAGAGATGACTTTGAACGAAGAAGTCTAAAGACTTCTTTGAAGCATGTGTACAGTTCCCAAGGTAATAATAAATCTGCGGTGTTGAATAATTTTTTTACCTAGAGTGCTCAATGGCAATTCAAACTGAGGTATTAGAACAGTTTGGGATGTTTCTGGGATCCTTCCGCTGAGAACTACAATAAAGAAGACTGTGGTTAGCAACTCCTTGGCCCAGGATTTGGTGTTATGGCTTAACCAGGATCATGCACAGCATGCTTCATAACAGAGTTTCATGTGGGCGCCAAGCAGTGGACGCCTTTCATGGAAATAGCTGGCTTTCCCTGGAAAAGTTACAGCGCTGTTAAAATTCACAGGTATACTTTGGAGAGGCTGTGGTGAGGCAGGAAAGATCCATATCAAAGTACAGACCAAAACATATGGGGCTGCTCTTTTTCAGGGGAAGGGAACAACAAAGCAAGTTAGATTCTTTTGGGCCAAGAAACAGCTAACATAAATGATACTAAATTCTTATTTAAAAGCATGACAGCTGGGGGGCGGGGGGTTCTCCCCAAGTTTAGTATGCGCAAGACTTCCAAAAGCCAATCTGAGCAGAATACAGAGTTAAGACTTCCAGGTTTCCTCCAACCCTCCAAGATCTGGGAGTTCAAAGGCTGGGATTCTGTAGATACAACCAAGAGAATGATTTAAAAGGGCATGCAGTTGCATCCAGCATCCAAATCTGCCTGGAAGGTCAGTGGCCAGGCAGTCGCTCAGTTGATCAGGCATGTTGTTAACTCTTCAATGGAAGCCGTCCAAGAGATAGGAAGGTTAACCACGGTCAGGAAGGAAGGCATGGGAGAGAGGGGGAGAGGGACAGAAGCTAAGGCGATGATGAGTTTTGGGAAGTTTTTGTGATGTTGCTGCTTTTATTTTTAGTTTTTTAAGAAAAAAAGTTCTTAGAATTACCCAGAGTTGTTTCTGAAACATCTAACGCACTAGACACAGTAGGTTTAGTGGTTCTTGAAAGTACTTCAGGAGTCACTGAAAGGTAAAACAGACAACTTTACAAATTAAGATAAAATGATGAAGTGATGAAAGATTTGTTTCCCTTCAGAATTAGTAAATAACTCTTATAGACCCCATTTCTTTACAAGTTACTAATGTTAAGGACTCCCCAGCTTGTCCCCGTGCCTGAGCTACTCCTTCCCAAAACTTCCTTTCTGGGTTTAGTCCACTGTCTGTAGGCTCCAAAAAATGAAAAAGAAATAAAAGAATGGAACCCCCCCCCCCCAACTAAACAAACAAAAAAACCAAACCACTGAATCAACCACCATTAAAATACTAATAAGGTTAATCACAATTTTTTGTTTGCCTTTGTATTTATCTCCAGAGTTTAGCTATGGCAGAGTAGCCAAGTACATGATAATAGTTTAGCAGATAAATTAATAAATGGGCAAATAAAAGAAAGATCCAGGGCTAAGAGGTTTACTTAGAACTATCATATTTTAAGATTTCTCTCTCAAATTGCACTCAATATGCAAAGCTTGAATGAGTTGAAATTATGATCAGAATTTAAGTGCTTGACCACAGGGTTGTCCTAAATACTAGATTAAAGGTAATGAAAACCTCAAGTAAATACTTTTGGAGAAATAAGAACCAGGGTCACTGAGATCTGGAAGGAATTGGGAGCTAGAAAACCCCAGAATTTTGCAGAATAAGAACATGCAATAAACACATTAACACTGAAGAATAAATTATGGTGTTTGTCTAAGTGTTTCTTAAGTGGAAAATTCTGAGGGTTTGACAAAGGACTAGAAAGTCTGTAGACTCTCCCATCAGACACAGTGCCAAAAGAAAACAGTATAATCAGGAAAATGAGTAGAATCTTTGCAGTAGAAAAGGACTTGGAGTCACCCACTGGGTCCTGCCTATGCTTTTCTTCATATTGATCAAGTATATTGAAATCAGGAACCACCCAGGGATTTCATCCAAATGGATTACTGCAGTGGCTACCTCCGCCCCCATTCCCTTGAAGGTAGAGAAGAAAGATTCATCTCACTTTTGCGGACAGACTATATTCATCTTGGTCTGTCAGAAATGTTCCTACTTGAAAGAGTTTCTTGACAATGTTTTACTGCTCCCCCTGTTGTTATCCGCTCTGGAGCAGCTACAAGCCCAACATTTAGTACAAGTAAATATCACCAATATTCCAAGGTATAGCAATTTTATAAATTAAAAAAATCATGTCAGATTTACTTTGCTAAATGTGGATCGGGAGGAATTCTTGCTAGATATTTATTTCATTAAGTCCTGGGTAAGGTGGCATTGTGCTGGTAGAAACTGTAACTTAGAGATTAATGTCTCCCCTGTGCATTGGACTTGGGTAGTTCATTCAGAGAAGAGATGTTGAATGTTAGTTACAGAAATAAACTATGGAGAAAATTCTCACTGCATTTATCCTTTGAAGGATTTTTACTAAACTATTATATATTCTCTATACTAGGATTGTTAGCATTTCAGAGATACTTATTTCTAAATGATTCCAAGGTATTTTCCTAAGTATCAAGCTATGATTTGTGAGGGATATATCACATTTTGCTACTGACCACTTGTGAAAATAAAGAAATAAAAAATGGTCTCATATGCTCATATAAAAGCACCAAAATTATGGTATCATATTTTGGTATAAAAATATTTCAGAGTGTTGAGGTAATAACTTTCATTTAGAGTGAAAAATATAGCTCCGTCATTCACTTTGCATCTGTTGTTTTCCTAAACATTAAAGACCTGGAACCTCCTCCTGTTTTGGACTTATTTATGATCAAAATGAATTTACTGCTGGCACTTCACTAAAGAAAAACAAAAAACAAACAACAACAACAAACAAACAAACAAACACCCTATAGACTGTAGATCATTTACTATTTGAAGAAATATGTTCTTTCTGTCCTCAAGGTCAACAACATAGTGATCTCATTACCTGTCATGGGCTGTGCTGGGATTTTTTCAACCTCTGGTGTTTTAGATTCAGCAGGTAATGCCAAGGTTTCATTCTTAGCTAAAAAGTCAAGAGAAGAAACAATTTACTTCACTTCCTCCCAATAGTGTCCAAAAGTACCTCATTCAAAACCTAATTAACTTACAGAGTAAAAAATCTAATCTACTCACATTCCTTCCTATAAGCCAGTCAGAAACTGTATTAAGCATTTCTAGCAGGGACTATTATATAACTGTTTTCAAAATTCTATGTTAACATTGACTTGCTTGCAATGTTTTGAAATAGTCCAGTAGCGTGAAAGAATTCATGCACCTTTGAGATACTCTATCATGCCATTTAGTTAATTCTTTAAGATCTGAACTGGCATTAGAGTGAGGAAAAGATTGTAACATAATACTTGCATAAATTTCAAGTCATTTTGATTCATAAATAGAATTTCTGGAAGGCATAGATATTATAGCAAATGCTCTCTGGAATTTAACATTCAAGTACCACTAACATTTTTGTAAAATAATTAAAGATTAGTAAATTTCAAAACGTAATAGGTTATGACACAGAAATTTTAAAAACCCACAAAAACAAATACAAAAGATATTTAAGCCTGGGTGCGGTGGCTCACTCCTGTAATCTTAGAACTCTGGGAGGCAGTGGTGACTTCAGGAGTTCAAGATGAGCCTGAGCAAGACTCCAGCTCTAAAAAATAGCCACCTGTTGTGGTAGTTGCCTATAGTCCCAGCTACCAGGGAGACTGAGGCAAGAGAATTGCTTTGAGCCTGAGAGTTTGAGGTTGCTGTGAGCAATGACCCCACGGCACTCTACCAAGGGCAACAAAATGAGACTATCTCTAGAAAAAACAAAACAACAACAACAACAACAAAAATGACTCAGCCTCCATAGCTCAGTGGTTAGGGTGCTGGCCACATATACCAGGACTGACGTCTTCAATCCCAGCGTTGGCCTGCTAAACAACAATGAGAACTATAACAACAACCAAAAAAATAGCCAGGTGCTGTGGTGGGCACCTGTAGTCCCAGCTACTTGGGAAGCTGAGGCAAAGAGAATTGCGTAAGCCTAGGAGTTTGAGGTTTTGTTGTTGCTGTGAGCTGTGACACTACAGCACTCTACTGAGGGCAACATAGTGAGACTCTGTCTCAGAATAAAAAAAAAAAAAAAGATATTTGAAAAATAGTCGTGGGAAAAAGTTACTAACAATTAATAAATTTGAGTCACATGTTAACATAGACCTTCTCTTTTGGTCTCTGTAGGAATTCAGTGTAAAGAATGAAATCAGTTTTGTTTTTTTCCTTTTTTTCTTCCTTGTGGAACTAGTTGGAAAATTTCATTCTAAAATTTAGATTCTCTTTTTCAAAGAAACTATGCTTCTAAATTAAGAGTTTCCCAGTGACTATGACATTCCCTACCAAAAAAATGAAGAGTTAGGATTAAATCTGTTCAGTTATTTGGCACATTGAGTTAGTGACCTGCTTGTAATGTTTTGAAATAGTCCAGTAGCATGAAAGAATTCATGCACCTTTGAGCTACCCTAATCATGCCATTTGAGCTGATGATATAACCAGATAAGATTGTTTGGAATTTTATGGCTATCCAGAACTTTAATTTCTGAACTTAGACACTACTGACACTTGAAACTGGGTAATTTTTTGAGGCAGGCTGTCCTATCTACTGAAGGCTGTTTAGCAGCATTCCTGCCTGCTACTCATTGGATTCCAATAGCTCTCCCACAGTTACGACAACCAAAAATGCTGCCAGACATTGCCAAATATTTCCTGGGGGACAAAAGTGCCCCCTGATGAGACCTATTGATATAATTGGTTCTCTCGACATTCTCTGAACACGAAAGTTTTATTACCTTCTGTGGTTCATTTAACTCTTGTAAAGACCATTTTCTTCTTTTCAGTTAATGTGGGCACAACATACTTAAATTTGCTGCTTTTGGACTTAAAGTCATCTCTTCCACAATATTTACAGAAGCAAGTCAATTTTCAATCTCTGCTTAATGAAGGTATACAACAGATTTCTACAAAGACCTAATTATTTGCAGGACTGACTTGAAATACTGAAAATAAGTGTCATAAAGGCTAGTGTACTTGTCACTGATTGCCAAATGTGTGTTTCAGAAGTTGTAAGCATGTTTGCACAACAGAAATAATTAATGCCATTGTTCAAATTAATTTAGCGTGGACATAAAAAGGAACTCTGTGATAATTTAAAAAAAGATCCGACATAATTTTACAATAAATTATACTTTTAAAATTTCTGCATTTTCTCAGTAATTTTTCCTGACATCTTTTGTTTAGAATTATTCTGATTGGTAAACATGGCAAAAAAATATTTAGATTGGCTTGGCGCTCCCATAGCTCAGTGAATAGTGCACTGGCCACATACCCTGAAGGTGGCAGGTTTGAGTCCAGCCCAGGCCTGCTCAACACCAATGACAATTGCAACTAAAAAATAGCCAGGCATTGTGGTAGGCGCCTGGAGTCCCAGGTATTTGGAAGGCTGAGGCAAGAGAATTGCTTAAGCCCAAGAGTTAAAGGTTGCTGTGAGCTGTGATGCCACAGTACTATACCAAGTGTGACATAATGAGACTCTGTCTCAAAACAAAAACAAAAAAATTAAGATTATGAATCTCTTACAAGCTCTAGCCCTGTTATTTTTAGCATGCACCATAGGTACCTTTTTTAAAAAATAAAAATGATAAGGTTTTCTTTGAATGATTTCTATTCAATGTCCTCTTCTCCTTCCAGGGTTCCTTCCTAGACTTTCACATGCAATTATCTGAAAACTTCAGCTTCTTATATTCAAAACATGCTCTTAATCTGGCAATCACATTAATCTATTCTAGGCCATTAATGAAGAGAAGTGGGAAATTGACTTCCCAAGATATAGTTGTATTATTTATATACCACTAATTCTTTATAAAGGCATATTATATTTCTAAGTATGACATTTTAGACATCACAGAGATTGGTAGATGGAAAAGATCTTTGAATGAGGGACTCTTGACATCTCATGAGCATTCACCTATCGTATTGCACAACTGCAGTCTTGGCAACAGGAAAGTAAAATGCCATCAGAACATGGCCTAAAATGCAGGAAATTCCTTTTCCTCTTTATTCTCTACATTTTTTTCAACAACAATTGTTTCCTTTAATTTTTGGCATGCTAGTTCTTGGCTTTGGCAAGCCCTTTGTATGTCCCTTGGAGATGTGCGTGAAATATTAACTTTGTTGTTTATTTCTATTATTCATATCATGTGTTCTTAGAACAAAGCTATTAACATTTCTTTATGTCCTGTGATGGGCTTTGGTGGAATAGGGATGTTATTTTTAGGATTTATCACCTCAAAAAATATGACTTTTCTTAATTATAGTGATAATTGAGAGTTTATTTCTCCCTTGAGAAATAATATAATATAATATAATATAATATAATAATATAAAGGGCTATTTATGCCCATACTCTTTTTATGAAAAACAGTTCTTCTGCACAGCATAGGTAACAATCAACAAAATGAAAAGCTAGCCTATGGTTTGAAAGAAAATATTTGCAACCATATATCTGAAAGGGCTTGATGTTCAAAATATATAAGGAACTCATACAACTCAACCAAAAAAAAAAAAAAAAAAAAAAGACAAACCCAATCCCCCAACCCAAATAACCTGATTAAAAAATAGGCAAAAGATATGAATAGACATTTCTCCATAGATGACATAAAAATGGCTAATAGGTATATGACAAGGTGTTCAACATCACTAACATCAGGGAAATGCAAAATTAAAACCAGAATGAGATATCACTTCACGCCTGTTAGGATGGCTATTCTCAAAAAAGTGGGTGATAACAAGCATTGGCAAAGGTGGGGAGAAAAGGATATTTTTGCACTGTTGGTGGGAATATAAATTAATGCAGCCATTATGGAAAACAGTGTGGAGGTTCCCCCCAAAATGAAAAATAGAACTACAACATGACCTGCAATCTTTTTTCTGGTATATACAAAAAGGAAATGAAATCAGAACCTCATTGAGATTATCTTCACTCCCATATTCACAATAACCAACATATAGAAACAACCCAAGTATTGATGAATGAATAAAAAGGTTGTGGTACATTCACACACACAGGAATATCATTCGGCCTTCAAAAAGGAGATCCTCCCATTTACAATAACATGGATGAATCTAGAGGACATTAAGCTAAATGAAATAAGGTAGGCACAGAAAGAAAAATACTGTACTACCTTACTTATATGTGGAGTCTTCAAAAAATCAAACAGAATAAAACAGTGGTTATGGGAGGTGGGGACTAGGGAGTGGAAGTAGAAAATAGGGAAATGTAGGGAAAAGGGGACTAAGTTGTCGATGTGAAGGATGAATAAATCTAGAAATCTAAGAACAACATGAGGACTATAGTTATAATATTGTATTATATATTGGATATTTGTTGAGAGTAAATTTTTGGTGCTCTTATCACATATATACAAAGGAAATCTATTTCAGAGGATGGACATGAAAATTTCCTAGACTATATTCACTCTTTCCTTATGTATATCAAAACATTATGCTGTATACCTTAAGTATATCCAATAAAATTTTTTTCAATTGTAAATGTTTTTTTGAAACATGCTCTATTAAGATGATATATTTGACAGATAGGGTTTTTCCTTGGATTTACTAGACATTTTCCAACAATTTCTTCAGTGTGCAAAAAACTTTCCGTGTGTTAAATTAAGATATTTTCCCAGAAAGCCAAATTAACAAATAAATTTCTTATTTGCATAGTTTTTATTATTTGTATATTTACTATTTGCATTTATTTTTCTTTTTTAAAACCATTCAGTTTTGAAGCACAAGTAAATCATAAAAAAAAAAAAAAAGCAAAACAAAAACACATAACCCACTTCCTAAATTAAAGAAAGTAAAAAGGCTCAATTGGTATTAAGGTAACATGTTGAATTTTGATTTAAAAAAAAAAAAAGTTAGGAAGTATCTCTTTCTCTCCTTCAACCAAAGATGAGGAAGTAACAACTCCTAAAGGGGCCAAGTTGGGCCCCTGATAAGGGAAGAAGAATTAATTGCCTTGTCTGAGGTCCTAGCATGAGCAGGACCATGTCTGTACAAGTCCCCATTACAGCCCCTGGGTTACTTGCAGCTCTAGCATGGAGACATGCTTAGTAAGTATTTGTTGAATGAATATTGCCAAACAGGGGTTTGGGTCTCTCTTACTTCATCTGTACAATGTGATGATTTAATCATCTATTAAATGCCAAAGTTCTTAGCCAGTGCTTAGCTCAGGGAAAACATTCTGCACTTTAAAGTCTTGTTCAATTTCCACCATATCATGCTGATTCCTATCATATTTAGCAACAGTCCAGAACACTCTCCATGGACATTAGAGAGGTGGTTCTTAAAGTGTGGCCTCTGGACCAGGAGTGTCAGTGTCACCTAGAAACTTATTAGAAATGCAAATGCTTAGGCCCCACCCCCAGCCTACTGAATCAGTGACTCAGACTTTGTTGCCCTCAGTAGAATGTCATGGTGTCATAGCTCACAGCAACCTCAAACTGGTCCTGGCAGTCTGAGCATCCACAAGTTCTTCAGGTCTGATGCTTGATCAGGTTGGAGATCAGGTTGGAGATAGACACAATTCAGAGCCTAAGTTGATGCTGAGATACAGCAACCGACTTAGCACAATGACCATCACAGTTACTCCCTGGATTTTGCTTTTATTATTGTTGTGTTTTATGATTTATAAACATTAAAATCATACCCAGTTCTTTCTGGAAGCAGGAAACAATGTCAGTCTCTAATGGACTTGACCTTTACATTAATTTTCATTGAAAATATCTACTGACTTCTTAAAAGAAAAATAAATATAATTTAGAAACATCATTCCATTTGGAAATTATACCTATATATGTCTATTGTTTGGATAATAAATGTTTATTCTTTTATGCATGTAAATATGCACATATATTTTTATTTTTTATATTTTCTATAAATACAAAATATATTTTATGCAAATATAAAATAACTATTGCCCTATAAAATGTTATTTATATGGATTCCAACACTCCAATCTCCCTGCCTCTACTTTGAGATCCTCAAACATCTCATTTGCAAGATTCCCTGGACGTCCTAAGAACATCAGTGGTCAGTCGTTCTAAGTCCAAATGTAGAACATTTTTACTTACCTAATTGTGCCTTGAGTGCATCTGAAATCTCAAGCATTATGGATGTTGGAAGTTTTACACTGGTTTCATTAAGACCTGGGATAATAAGGTGGACTGCAAGGAAAGAGATGTAAATAAAATAAGAGGAAGAGAATTATTTATTTATTTATTTATTTTTGAGACATAGCCTCACTTTGTTGCCCTCGGTAGAATGTCACGGTGTCATAGCTCACAGCAACCTCAAACTCAAACTCTGGGCGCAAGTGATCCCCTTGCCCCAATCACCCAAGTAGCCCAGGTGCCTGCCATAACGCCTGGCTAGTTTTAGAGATGGGGTCGTGCTCTTGCTCAGGGTGGGTTCAAATTCCTGAGATCAGGTGATTCCCCTGCCTTGGCCTCCCAGATTCCCACTGCACCCAGCCTTAAGACTTTAAAGTGGGAAAATATATGACCATATCTTCAAAATAGAGCATTTAAAAAAAGATTTAGAACGAAACTACTAAATCTTCTGCCTTTAAATCCATAGACTCAAAAATTGTAAGATGGCTGCTTAAGATGTATGGTGAACAAGAACATAATTACCAACAATAATGATTTTTAAAAGAGTAGTCCAACATGAGGAAGACTCTCATTACCACAGACAACCTTGTGGGCAGGCAGGGTGGGTGCCATCATTCCCCCTGGGCACAGGCTAGAGCTCTCTCTTTAACATACCATGATAAAGGTAGCATTGTTTGGCTCCTGGCCTGGAGTAGACACAAGCCAGGATGCTAAACAGTGAAAGGAAATGAACCAACATCAGTTTAACAGAGCTGCTTATGGTATAAAGTTCCATAAAGGTCCTATTATCAAAAGCTTGATATGCTTTATCTAGACATAGATTTCAAGATTGACTCACCTAGTATTGCTCCTCCAAAGGGGGTCTTTTCTGGGGATTTAGTTGAAGCCTTGTGAGTAACATTCTGAATCACTGTTGAAGCACAAAAAGACCATAGTGTGATAAGGAAAAAAAAAAGGGAAGTAGTAAAAAGCTAACAAGGTGAGGCCATCTGCTCAGGGAAAGTTCTGATTTAACTTTATCAATTAAGAGAAAAGCAACTCTATGGGGTGACTGCGCAGTCAACAGAAGGATTGGAAGAAACACCTTACCTTAAAACCAGGACCTTTAAGTAATGAAAGGCTATAATTCTATAATAAAATGTTCCATTACAATGATCAAAAATTCCTTCCATCTCCATTCCCTGTAGTCTACCCTTTTCCAAAATTAATCAGAAGTAGCACAAAATGAGACAATAACTCAGTAATAAAAGTTAGAAAATATATATTTGCAAAGCAAAGAATCTTTGGGTAATTTCAATACTACCTGACCCTGTTTTCAGAGTACAATAAGGACATTATAGTCTCTTAAAATTGAAAGCTATTTTAAAAGCCCTATCTCTCCTACCAAAAATCTCTCTGGAAATAATAAAGATAGTTTAATAATTTGAAAAGTTGAAAGCCAAAATAAAAACAACTAGATATAGAAATAAGACAGTATAATTGTTGCAACCTGGACACCTTTACTTTCCCTAAAGTGACCACAAAATCAGTTTTCATTTTCATTATTGCAACTATTCTATGAAGGATTTACTGGGTGTATGATAACGTAACCCTGGGCAAAACTCCACCTATTTAACTGACTTATTAAAGTTCAATGCTTGATTGCATTAACCCTAGATGTCTGACCAGTGTGACTTGCCCTGTATGTACTTTGACATACAGGTACAGGACCCCAAATTACCAATTAATATCTAATTCACTAGACTGTACTCTAGTATTTTCTCTTTCTAAAAAGCAACAGTTAGAAATAACTTTTTTTCTGAAAGACAGTCACAAATTTTGAAAAATGTGTGCTATATTTCTTTGTATTAGTTAAAAAGTATGTTTAAAATAGTTCTCAACATATATCAAGAGCAAATTACCTTGCTTGATGATTGTTATTGGGATAAGCTTCTTTGGGACATATGACGGCTGAAAAGACAGGGCAAAATCAATTTTTGAGTCAATGTTAATAAGGGTTTTTTTTGTTTGTTTTTTTAAATCATTGAATAGGAAGCAGCCCTCTCTTGTCTCCAGTGAAGTTTCCTGTGACACTGGTTTAATAGTCACTGCATAGGTCTTCAGTTCATAGATCCACCTCTGTTTTATTAGACTCACTTGGTTTCCCCATAACTATTGAAAGGTATAACAAAAGCCAACTCTTCAGAACTCCCATTAATTCTATTTACTTAGAAGCTACAAAGGAATCCTTTGGAATTAGTTGATTTTTATTATATCTAAGCTGTGACTCAGCCAAATTCTGTCTTTACATTCTCTCTCAAAAATATGCTAAGTTACAAACTAATCTTTAAAACCAATAAAGATCAATGGGATGTACCCAATTGCTGCTACACCACAGATATCACAATCACGCCAAACTCCTGACACCAGGTATTTATTGCCCAAGAAGGCAGAGCCAGGACTCAGATCCAGACATTTCTTATTCCAAAGCCTGTACCCTTAACCGTTCCTCACATGACCTCAGAATTAGAAAAGCACGTCCCTGAGGAAAAAGCTTCCTCTCTCTACTTTGTAGCCTCAGAAATCCCATAGAAAGTTTGCATGTCATAGAATGGTTTGAACCAGGAAAGGGTTTAAACTTTAAAGTGAAAGCATTGCCATTCTCATGATGCCAAAGATAAGACAAACAAAAGATACATGTGAGGACAGGTGAGAAGAAGAGCAACAAAATTATATACAGGGGAGCTTGAGTTGGGTTGAATGGGCAACAGTGATATCTGAGCTAAGTTGATATCTGTTTTTTGATACTTGGCTTAACCTAGTCTATGTGATGCAGACACTTCACATACTACATCTGCCAATCATCAAGGATGTGCTGAACCTGTGCTACTTACCAAATAGGTGTTTGCAGTGTGAACCAAAGACACTTGTTAACACACACCATTTTAATAAGTGATATGTCATAGCAAAGAAGGGCTGCAACACCAGACTTACTGTTGGCTGTTTTTCTCATTGTATTAAAATCTTCATGTTTGAAAGCCACACAAAATAAAGTTTTACATCATCAGATTAGTTTTTAAAAGCAGTATCTGTAACCGTTGACCCAGTAATTTAACTCAGGCTAAGTAATTAATCAAAGATATTAGATGGATTTTTATTGTCACAATTTTAAACAACTCATTATTCAAAATTGAAGGTCTTATTAAGTAAATCACAGTTCATATGTTTGACTTTTATGTCATAAAATGGAAAAACATTTAGAATTTACACAAAGGATGCAAATTTGTATCCACGGCATAAACCAATTTTATAATAAATATGTATAGACAAATTTGCATATATAGTCTAGAAGGAAATGCATCAGTTTCTTTTAATGGTAGTTATATCTTATGAACTGGTATTGGTTTTATTTTGTGTACCTTTCTGTATTTGCCAGATTCCTTATAAGAGCAAATTACATTTATAAACAGGAAAAGTTGTTTTAATCAATCATCTGTTCAGCCACCATATGTGCTTCTGTGCTGCAACTTAGCTCATGCATTATTGGTAAACAAGGAAATGATGTAAATATAATTTAGACATGATGTCTCCCAGCAAGAAGAGCTAAATAGTAGGAACAGAGGTATCACCTTTTGTTGGGAGAGGGGGGACCTCTAAGCTTTGAGGTTGTACCAGCAAGAGAATCCCTTTCAGCTTTATCATAAGAAAATTAAAGATGAACACTTGGACACAGATCTCGCCCCAGAGGAGGCAGTTAGGCCTTGGTATACTGCATGCCCTCACTGTGAGAGGTTCACTCCCCCTCTGAGAGAAACCCCACTCCACTGGCACTAAGTTTTCACTTGTCCTGCTCCAGCAAAAGGATTGCCAGCATATTGTCTCTACCACTTACGAGAATTTTATGTTAAAACAATAAATTATTTTTTGTCATTCATTCATATTTCTATGTTTATTGATTTCATAACTGAATATATATATATGGGATACAACGTGGTGTTTTGATATAAATGCACAATGCAGAATGATACATCAAGCTAATTCACATGTCCGTCACTTGATCCATCTCTTTTTGTGGTGAGACATTTGAAATTTATTTTCAGAAAATTTAAACTCTATATTATTAGTAACAATGATCTCCCACTGTACAATAGCTCTCAAAAACTTATTCCTCCTTCCTAACTAAAAACTTTGTATCCTATGAGCTTGTTTCCTCTCCATTCTCCAAACCCCAATAACCACAATCCCACTGTCTACCTCCATGAGTTCAGCATTTTGGAGAATATCATATGCCTGCTATGGCAACCTGCAGCTACATGGGAGCCTCTGGTGGCAGAGCCATGTTATCTTTCCAGGTGCTGACAATTGTTTCTGTTCAGGCTTTGGCTACAATTACAAAGGTTTTTGAATGGCCTGTCCTCTCACTTGGCACACATTGTGCAGAATACGAAGTTTTGCTAGATGCTTGACGCTAACGGAAATGCCTACCACTTGCTGTATTCTCTTTCAATTGCTTTATACCACTTTTTATTTCCTGTGCTATAATGATTTGTTTTGAACAACCTTTCATAAAGGACAAATCGAAAATATTTCCCTCTCCACGCAAATGGAACAAACTTCTGAATTCTTAGCTGAGTACAGACCAATGTTCTGTTAAGATGATGACAAGAATATATGTATAATATGCACTGCCAAAAAATAGGAGAATCATTTAGGTGCAAGATGAAATTTTTTCTATACCTAGATCTGCTCTTTTGCCTAATCCACAATCCAAAAATACACCAAGATTGGACTAATGAGCAAATACCTGCTTCATTACAGGTAGATTTTTAAAAGGCATCAGCAGAGTCCCTCTACTCAACGTGTCTCTGCCAAAAACTCTAAAATTCCCATCCAGAAATCCTCAATGGGAATCCTTTTCCTGTGTCTTCTTATAAAATATGTGTAGGAAAAATCTGATATCTGGACTCACCGCAAAATTAAATCTCTGATAATTCCCAAAACGTAGTGTTTAACCAATTACAACCCAATTTTAACTGAACTGTTTTATATACTATATTTTAAAGAAGATACCACTGACCTTGCCTTGCACTCCTAGACCTGCTACTACCAACATCTATTAATGTGCTTTGGAGTCACGGGGCCTGACTGAAATGGGGAAGTTGGTGGCAATGTCGCCACAGGCTGCTATAGTTCTGGCTGATCCTTGAATACCACCCTGACAGTGATTTCCTTTCTTAGCCATTTTCCTGCTGGCTTTCTTTTCTCTGCAGCTTGTCAACCCCAGATCCTTTCCGCAAAATCCATTGTTCCTTCCTTCCACAATTCTCGTCCCTCCTTTAATTTGGCGAATATTTTTCAAATGTTTATTATGTCAGAAGTAAGCACATTTCCCTCCTGCTCTATAAGAGATACATTATTTTTTCTTCATTTTGAGATATCTTCACCCATAAGAACCCAGGATGGTCTATACGTTGAGCAGGATGTTTAGTTAAGAGAATTCGTTTTTTGTCATTTTTCTGGGACGCTATGGCCAGGTTCACAGTTGATGGCACTCAATGGGGAGAGAATGCTCGCATGGTAGGGGCAATGCCCCTGGAGCCAAACCCAGCATGCTTTTTGGGTGATGGATTAGGGAAAGCTTAGACTTACTTGCAAATACCCATGGCAGCAGCAGCCACACAGAATGAGGGACTTGTAATTTACCCTGCAAAATACTAACTTCTTCCTGATATTATTTTGAAAATTAGCTTTAATAAAATAAGTGATAACACAAGAATGTTATTATTTATAGGTTTGCTCATGTGACATTTTTGTGGTGTCAGAATATTCATTATAGATTTCACTTTATTTCCAGGCCCTGCGATGAAGAGTAGCTATTCAATGGGGGAGTGGCAAAGGATTGCTCAAAATCAGATTTCAATGACTCAAGAGAACTTGGGCATGTTCGATTCTGGGCTTTATTCATTTTAGGATGTTCTAATGAAAGTTATAAATCATACTGACTCAATCTGACATGTGGCTAAAAGAGTATCTAATGTCCTACTTTTGAAAGTCTTCAAATTTTCGGTCAACTGGAGAGGAATCAGACATACATCTTTGACAATATAGTGGCCTACATATATATTTTTCAAATTTCTGCTTAAAGACAAGTATTGCTAAGAATAAAAGGATGCCTGATACATTTACTGAACACAATTTTAAAGTGTTTGGGGGGGGGCATGAAGGTAATTCTCTCTATTTGCATCTATTAAACTGATAACTGTTGTACTTTAAAAATGGGTACCATTTCTTTCTTTCTTTTTTTTTTACTGATATAGATGAGGATTTCTTAAAATATGGGTGGATTTTTGATGGAAAAAATATGATAAAAATAGATGTCATATTTTAGGAAAACATTGATTCTAGGGAAATTTGGATTGAATAATTAAATTTGCATTTTAAAATCTGTTACTAAGTGCTATATATACTTCAAACATTGATTTTGTTTAGTGAATTTAAATACATTTTTCAAAATATAGAAATAATGCATAAAATTTTTAGTCATTGTTATTTTGTGTGTGTTTTTTTGTTAATAACAAACCTAATTATAAATGTTAGGTTTTACTTTCAGAGTAAACTGAAAGAGTATACTAGATTGTGGAAAAAAACAACACAGGTATCATGTAAGTGTATTTGTTTTTGCCTGCCTTACATGGGTCTCACATGATACAAATGATATTATATGGCAAGAATTGTGGTTTTGTTTATGCACACACCCTTCCTCTGATTTTTCTAAAAATGATATTGAAAGCACTTAACAACTGGTAGAAAAAAGGCACTAACCAATCAGAAGAGACCCCAGCTGCACACCTCTGCCATAGCTCTCCTGGGGTTTGCCAGCAGAACACACTCCTAGACGTGTGATTTACAACATAAGGCAACCAGAAGGATATGATGAGGCTGCACTTAATATTCAGATTTTTAGCCTAAATATTATTTATCTTTAAAAAAGGGATAGCTTAAAGTTCAAATTGTCTTTTTTCCAGTACATTTTTACCTCTTTTTGGAAGGTGTTAAGATGATAAGATTTAGGGTATAACTACGTCTATCTGAATGAAAAACATTTTTCAATGTGTCTTTTGCTTGAAATCCTGAAAGCAAAACATCTGGAATTAGTTTCATATCTTTTGAAATTCTGCGTGCTAAGATCAGTTTCAAAGAAGAGATGGCAAATATTTGGATATAGACATTATTTGGACTATTTGCAGAATCAATTCTGTGTAATCACACTGATGGTCAAAGGTTCCTTTTCAACTTTCTCATGTCCCACAGCTACCTGAAAGGTGGGATGTCAGTTTGTGAGACTTTTTTTTTTTTTTTTTGGTGTCTAAAAGGAAATAATACAACTTCTCAAAAAAAGCCTTAAAATATCTTTTCAATGAATTTGGGTTTTCCTTTGGAAATAACCAAGAGTTTTAAACTACAGCTCATCAAAGCTGGCTAGGATTGGGGGCTGCTCCGCCTCACAGCTTGAAGTGATAAAATGTCTGGCTCTGTGTCACAGACAGGGGGAGTTCCTTCTTAGCCAGTTCTATCATGGCTGTTTATAATGAGTAAAAAGAAATTAAATTCCCTGGGAGTAAAACGTCAATCATCTTTCCCAATCTTGCTGAGTAACTCAACCCTAAATGAAATATTCTGCCAAAAGAAATACAAATTGTTGAGACATGATAGCTGAAAAGAAGGAATGAAAGAAATGACATCATTGAGTCACATGAAAGATCACATATGCCAGCCCAGCCAAGAGGGTAGGATACAAGATACATTTCCTAGGAAACCATCCACAACAAAGAACAAGGATTGTTCTAGAAGAGGATAGAAGAGCCACTCTGTGCACTGTTCTGCCTGTGAATACAGCATGTTTACATTTCCTACACCATGTTGATGGAATTGACAGACAGAGGCCAAGGGACCTTAGGGATTGGAACAATTGAATAGATGGAGCTAAACCAACAGATTAATTGTTTGAAAAAAACTACTGCATAGCCTAGATAGAATCTTACTATATAATGCAGTAAAATAAAATCCACATAGTTTAGTGTTTACTTATTATAAAATCAAGCCTTTCATAAAACTAAGAAAAAGGGAGAGAAATATTTATCTGCTCTCTGGATAGGGAAGGTCTTTATAAAATAAGATGCAACAACAATGGAAAAGTCTGATCATTTGATTAAACAAATTTCAAGACTTGCCTAGTTAAAAAATTCCCATAAACAAAACTAAATAATAACAAATGTGAGAAAAACGTTCCTAGATGGTATCACAGACAATGTCAATGTTTCTTTAATCTATAAAATCTTTGAATAAAACCCCCCACAAAACACCCAATAAATAAAGAGCTACAACTAAATGCCATTAAATGGAAAATACAAATGAGTAATAAACAAATGAAGAAAGTACTGCCTTGTCAACAATTAGAGAAATGAAAATTAAAATAACTATGTTAAACTATTATATCAGCCAAAAATGTAGTGATAAAATGCATAAGGTTGACATTCAGGGTACTGTAACAAGACAGATTCTGATACATTGCTGGTAAGATTATAAATTGGTACAAACTTCCTGGAAAAAAATTTGGCCATGCATATTAGAAAGCCTAAAAAATGTTAAAAATCTAAACTGTTAATTTCCCTACTAATTTTAAGAAATCAATCAAGAATCCAAACAAAGCTTTGTAAGTGTCCATTATAACATTACTTACAATTAAAAAACAATTAGAATAAACTTAAATGCTTGCTAATTGGAAACCAATTTAGTAAAGAATAGTGAATTTAGATGATATAATAAATAGCAATTAAAATTATGTTTATGAAGAGAATTTAATGCCATAGTTTGACTGAGAACAACAAGATATGAAATTGTACATGTAGTATGATTTTAATTTTGTAAGGAAAATATGTTTAGGAAACAAAATAAAATAAAGCTTTAATAGTAGACTATGTTTTATGCTGCTTTAAAAGTTAGTTTTGTTACAGTAATCTTGTTAATGCTTCCTTTCCCACTTTTAATTTCTACATGTTTAAGTATTAAATATTTAGGAAAATGGCAAAACCCCAAAACAAAAAACCAACCAACAAATAAAATAAAATAAAGAAAAGAAAAAAATTCAGGCCCAGTTTTACCTACAATTTCCTCTCTTGTGTTTAGATTTGAAATACATCAAAATACTTAACTGGCAATCATAATAATCTGATAATTATGACTTGATAATAATTTCATAAAGAATACACTTTCCTGCAATGAAAATCACAAAAATAACATTTGCCTTATAAGGATTATCTCAGTCAGTTCTATTTTATCCATGATCATTTTTGGTCAGTGAAAATCCTTTTTAAAAGTTTTTTTGGATTTGGGCAGCTGAGTTTGGGAGCAGATAGGTACAGATAGGTACTGAGGGTCTGCTCAGTTCCATGCAGTCCAGAACCATCCAAGGGCTGCCATGCTCTGGCTCAGGCAACTGTGTGGAAACAGACAGACCAGCAGGGCCGGGATCCAGATGTGGGAATGCCTCGACCTCCTCTTGGCACCCAGCCTCTAGGAGGAAGTTTGGTGGCAGATGATACCAATTCCCCCTCCCCATTACTGCCACCAGAAGCTCCCATCCAGAAGGAGAGTTAAAGGACAGAAATTTAGCAAGTAACCTGGTGGGTTAGAGCTGCGCCAAGAGAGAAGGTTGAAGAATGCACATCAACCCTGCTGAGGTGAGCTGCGACCCCAAGGATACAAACAAAAGGTACAAAATCCATCACCAAGAGGACGGGAGTCCCCTCCTGCATGACAATGGCCGAGAGTACTCCATACAAATGAGCAGAGTTCATTTGTATGGAGTCCTCCCATTATATCCCACGGGAGAGACCCTCCCATTATATCCCACGGGAGAGACCCTCTAAAAACTGGACCTACTTCCCCTACTAGGGTGCCATGGCACTCTCCTGCCAGTCATAAAGCTGTATAAAACTGTATATATTCTCTATATTCTCTACCTTCAATTCTGAACCCCTACCACTCCCTTCCACTCTGACTCTGAGGTATGGAAGCCTGCCCCCAGGAGTCCAGATTCTTGGGTATTTTCTCAAGAGGTGTGGACAGGGCATGGACTGCTGCTGGTCAGTGCTGATTCTGCAGTATGGGAATGAGGAGAGGATGGTCAGCTGAGAGGGAACCATATGGGAGTGGCAGTGCCCCGAAGCACACAGCAGCAACAATAGGGCTTACCCCTGGATATTCCGGAGTCACACCCCCTGTCTCTCTGGGCAACCAGAGGAGGCCAGGTATCTTCTCTGGTGTCAGCCACTGGTGGAACAGATCTGGGACAAAAATGCAGGACCCGTGAGTAAAGGGTTTGCCTGAGGCAGTACTGGCCTGGGTAGAGAGTGGGGACTAGAATATGCACACACAGATCCGGCAGATTCCCAGGGCAGGGCTGACCAAGAGGACTGCTTTACTGAGCTTGGGACGCACCCAGCCCTGAGGGGATCATTAGCCAAGACAAAGAAGGACAGGCAGAGGCTGGAACTGGACAGCTAATGGTGCTGTGAATACAACTGTGCAGCGGAGACCAGGCAGCAGCATAGATAGGGCCTGAGGCACTGGGAATACAGCCGGGACAGAAACAAATTCTGCAAAGTTGTTCTGTTCTGTCAATAACATCAATCAAGGGCAGGGTTGGAACTGAGTAAACGGCCCCAGCCTCCATTAGGCACCCCAGGTTGCTCACCTCCCACTGCTGTATAGTGTCAGAGAACAGCAGCCTGCCTGAGGAGACATAAATCTCCCTGTGATTCAGGTGGGTGCAAACCTCTGGAGTATCTGCTCATTGGAGGCAACTGGGTCACAGCCCTGCAGGATTATCAGTGACTGGGTTTAACAGAGGTGCAAGGTGGGGAAGGAGACATCAACCTTCCAGACTAATCTATTTGCTGGGTGGGTCCTCCTGACCTCATGGAGCACCAGAGTGAGTCATATTTGAGTTATCAGCAGACCCCTGCAATCTAGTTGTCAGAGAACATTTGAACTCTCCCATCTGAGACAGGTGCTGACTGAGACAATTGATTTGGACCTCTTGAACTGGGCCAGTCACCCGAGGACTATCCAAGTGGTACCCTGAGTGTATGGTTGTGAAAAGGTTTGATTTGCCTTTTTCCAATTGTTGCCTGTGGGGGGCAGGGTGACTTAATTGCGAGTATTTCTCCACAGCTGAGACTTCAACCCAGAGTAACTGATTCACTAGGATAGGACATACACCAGCTGAAAACAAGACAGAGCTACTTAGCCCTACCACACCAAGCAGGTCCCAAGTTTCTCAGGCTGTAGCATTGTATGGGTCCTTGGTAAAGCTCCAGAGTAAAAGGTACAGACACCAGTCCCAACTGCTAGGCAAAGGACTGGTTAATCACTACTCCTGGAACCCCCAACCCAACTTCTCCTTATCTGCTCATCTAGTCAAACAGTGTAAAATAATCATGGGTGGAATCAGCAGAAAAACTCCAGTAACATGAATAACCCAAGTAGATCAATCCCCACAAGGAAGGATATGGCAGATGCAACTGAAGATCCCATTCATAAATAAATGCCCGAGATGTCGGAAATCGAATTCAGAATTTGGATTGCAAACAAGATTAATAGAATGGAGGGAAAGTTGGAATTAGAAATTCAAGGAGCAGTTCAAAACTTATCTCAAGAATTCAAAGAATTTAAAGACAAAATCACCAAAGATTTTGAAACCTTGAGGCAAGAACTTGCAGCCCTCAAAGATCTGAAAAATACAGTACAATCCCTCAGTAACAGAGTCAAGCAAGCAGAAGAAAGAATTTCTGACATAGAAGATAAAGCTTTTGATCGCTCCCAAACTCTCAAAGAGGAAGAGAAATGGAGAGCAAAAATGAATCATTCTTTCAGAGAGCTCTGGGATAATTCGAAGAAGGCTAATATCTGCCTCATAGGAATCCCTGAAAGCAATGAAATGGCTTCGCAAGGCATAGAGTCTCTTCTTCATGAAATTATGAAAGAGAATTTTCCAGACATGCCAAGAGACTCTGTAATTCAGATAGCAGACAGTTTCAGAACCCCAGCATGACTCAACCCGAATAAGATATCCCCCAGGCACATCATAATTAACTTCACTAAAGGTAATACGAAGGAGAAAATTCTGAAAGCAGCCAGATGTAAGAAAACCATTACCTACAAAAGGAAGAATATTAGAATGACTGCAGATCTCTGCTGAAAACTTTTAAGCCAGAAGAGGGTGGTCATCGACTTTTAATCTCCTAAAACAAAATAACTTTCAACCCCGTATCCTGTATCCAGCTAAACTGAGTTTCATTTATGATGGAGAAATTAAATACTTTAATGACATTCATATGTTGAAGAAATTTGCCATAACTAAACTAAACTAAATATCTCCAGGATATTCTCAGACCTATCCTCCATAATGACCAGCACAATCCTCTACCAAAAA